>JXSR01S017324.1:115970-126944 GCA_000969725.1 Ophiothrix spiculata
ATCCACATCTAGAAATGTATAGTTTTATATGGATTTACTTATCGGTTGCTGAGTTACAAAGCGTAAAATATTTCAGAAAATGAGGGGTTAACTGTGCCCTTAATCGAGGAGGGACATTCGCTTAAGGGCCCTGTCAACCCTTCATTTTCAGAAATGGTTAATGCACTATAACTCAGCGACGGATAATTAAATCCAAATCAAAGTATACAAGTGGATTTGAATACTGAACATGATGGTCAGCTTATTTTTGGACCAAAATGTGAAATTTTGGTCCTAAGGTCCAAAAAAGGTCCAAAAATCATGTTTTTGGCCCAAAATTTTATGGGAAAGCTATCTCAATTTTGTTTTGGTAAAATTTTGAACCATTTTACTTTTTAGAATCTAGAAAGCAATATCTAGGAACGCATTTCTCAAATTTTTGATTTTTATCTTATTTTTTGAAATATTGCCAAAATAAGGTCAAAATGTGGCATATTTTGCCAAAAATGGTGTCAGGAGTGGGATTTTTGATATTTTTGGACACATTTTTGGCGATATCTCAAAAACCAAGAAAAAAAATCAAAAATTTGAGAAAAGTGTTCCCAGATATTGCTTTGTAGATTCTAAAAAATGATTTGGTAAAAATTTTTACCGAAGCAAAATTGAGTTAGCTTTCCCGTAAAATTTTAGGCCAAAAACATGATTTTTCGACCCTAGGTCCAAAATTACACATTTTGGTCCAAAAATGACCTGACCATCATGTTTAGTATGCAAATCAGCTTACTTTTATTTGAATTTAATTATCCGTTGCTAAGTTACAGAGCAAAAAACATTTATGACAAAAGGGTTAACAGAGCACTTAAGAGATATAACGACTTTCGCTACACTTCAAATTGAGCAGAAGCGAAGATCATTCCGAATATTCTTGGGTTTGTTTATTTAATCATCACTTCAACATGCCCAAGTGATATTTGTGTTCATTGATTTAAATGATATTCACACAATTAGAGAGACATTTGATCCATTTTAGTGAATAAGTCAGAACTAATATCAAGAGCGAATGTCACTAGGGTGAGCGAATGGCTTTGGATGCCAAGCCTAAGTAGATGCTGAGGATATATTAAATAGCTTTCAATGACACCAATTGTGACAAGGGCCCTGTTTCTCTCGCGTTTTAGCTGAAGCCTTTTTTTTTACCTTATTTGGTAGTCATTATAACAGCTGATATACGCGCAGTCTTTTGTTATAAACAGCTGATCAAGGTAACATACGCAGAGTCTTTTGTTATAAACAGCTGATCAAGGTAACATACGCGAAGTCTTTTGTTAAACAGCTGATCAAGGTAACATTTAGTACATATGCCAGAGCAACCATGCGTAGACTCCTTGCGCAGAGGAATCTTTGTGCCACGTTGGACCGATAACACAATAACCAGAATGTTAAGTTCGTGTTCTCATAACTGGTTGCGTACGAATTCGAACTTGTAACTTACAGTTTGATTGCCCCGGTGTGCTTGAAATCTTTAAGCTTACTCAGCCGATTTCAAATGGAAATTTCACTCTTTGTGTCGGTGAGCTTATAGTACCATCAGCCAAAAGTTGTTCAGAATTAGTGTATCTAATGATTTATGGGTCTGGTTCTATTTATTTTGCACTTTTATTGCACTGAAATTCAAGATAATTTTTGGAGAATTGTGTTTTCAAAATTGTGCATACTAATGACCTTGTACGTGATACATAATTAATCTTGTGACCTCGAATTGCTAATTTGCGCTAAAGCTTCTTTTTTTCCGTTGGCAAGGTATACCAGATTCCTATCCCAAATTTATCTACTATCCCTGTTGTGACTTTTTTTTTTCAGATATGAGAATGGCTTTGTAAGCGCCCATCTTGGTCTACAGAATACTAAATGTGCTTTCTGGACAGGATTAAATGATATTGCTAAGCCTGGATCCTATGAATGGGTTGATGGGTCTCCAATAACATTTACTAACTGGGCCAATGGACAACCAAGTAAGTTGTATATATAAGTTATATGACTAGTAAGCTTACTCGACAAAATTGATTGATCCAGGACCAAGCCCTGATTCTTATGAATGGGTTGATGGGTCTCTTATAACATTCACCAATTGGGCCACAGGTCAAGCAAGTAAATTTTCTTCAAACTATTGTGCAGGCGTGGCGCTTGCAAGAAATAAACCTTTTTGTGGATTACTGTTACAGTATCAGCACAAACATACCAGAATAAATTGCAAAAATAACTTGCTGTGAATGGGATTTGAACCCACAACCTCTTGTTTACTTGCCGGGCGCTCTACCACTGAGCCATTTTTTCCTTTTATTTTTGGGAGGCATGCACCAAATTTTAAGCGTCTGATCTGTGCCAATTTTGCAACATAGTTGGAGGGAACACTACTTCTTACGAATATATAATATTAATCGAATTGCTTGTGTATCACTTGTCTGATCACCTGTGGTAGAATGGCAGGATGCAATCAACACTGTGATATGTTGGAAACTCAAAAGAACCCCTCAGTGTTGTGATGGCTCAGTGGTAGAGTGCCCAACCAGTAAACGGGAGTTTGTGGGTTCGAGTCCCATTCAGGTTATGGTTAGGGTCCAGTTTTTGATGGGACCTAAATTAAATTTCCTGCCTAAGCTGTAAGAAAGGTTAATGTTCTTCAAAACGGAATTGTTATAAGTCATGCTGAAGGAATAAGCACTGATGACCTTATACTATGACCTGCCTTTAAAACACAACCTTAAGATTATATGTGCTACATTTTAATGAATATTTTTTTTCTCTCCATTTCAGGTGATTTGTTTGGCAACTGCGTCATAGCGGATGCCTGCGTCCCCCATTCTGGGTGGTGGTTTAACTTCAACTGTGAAGAAACACATGGTTATATCTGTGAGAAACTTAGAGATGGTTATACCACTAAAGCACCCAATAATCCTGGCAAGACCAACCCCAGTAATATCAACTGTGCACCGGGGTGGACTGGATATGGAAATGGCTGCTTTAGGGTAGGTGATAAAGTAATGATTTTGGCTCAAATTCAACCACCCTGGCATCTATCTTAAGTTATGTCACAAGTATACCAAGGATATGGAAATGGTTGGTTTAGGATTTAGGATTGGTGAAACATATCTGAATTGGACTCAAATTAGCCAATCCTTGCAAGATAGTCTTTGCAACATTATGATTTCCTATGCACCAGTTGGACTGCATGTGGAAATGGCTAGTGTAGGCCTAGGGTAGGTGGTACAGTAGTGATTTCAGCTCAAATTCTTCTGCTGTAGCAATACAATCCTAATAGGAAATGATTGCACCCTGACTGTCACTCTGTACTATAATGGAGCAAGATGATTACTGACAATTACACTAACCTTGTTCTATATGAAGAGTTGCACTTTGAGAGTTGGCTAAATAGAACCATCTCTTGCAGAGGGGAGTGTGGCCAAGCAGTTAGAGCCTCGGACTCGTAATCGTATTCTATTAATCTGTTGTGGGGTCGAGCCTGGTCCCGGCACATCTCCTTGTTTCCTTAAGCAAGAAAACTTTACTTGCTTTGTGCTTCGGAAGGTCGTTGCCATTGGTCCCATCTGAAGTGTTCCTGACACACTGTCGAATGTAAAAGAACGTTATGGGCTATTGGAAAAGAGTAGGGAAAACTTTCCCGGTCATGTTGACTGTACCTTCAAAAGTATATCATTTCTCTCTAGGACCAGAGAGCTTTGCGTTTGAATCAACTTGGAGTGTTATGAAGTATCTAAGCAGAAGCAGAAGCCTGTGTATGAAGTCGGTGCCATATAGACTAAATTAAGTTGATTCATAGCCCTGTAAATACATAGAGTAACTTAGCTTTAACATTTTGTAAAAAAAACTTGTTAATTTCAGATCTATGAGACTGATGACAACAACCTGAGGAAGACTTGGGACGGTGCACGCACATTCTGTGTTGCATCCGGAGGTGACTTGGCTAGTTTCCATAGCGAGGAAGAAGAATTCTATATCAGGGACAGTTATGATGCACTGTAAGTATAGAATCAAAAGGAATCAAAAGAAGAGTATCCCCTGTGGAGGGGGGGCACTGACCTAGAAAGGTGATACGGGTATGTGCAGCCCTCAAGACCTCCTTTTCACCTCCTTGTCTGCCGCTCCCTAGACCCCATTTTAAGCACAACCTTTAGTTCGCAAGCCTTATTTTCAAAAATGTTCAGTTTCCTAGCCTCATTTTTTGAAATTTAGTTCCCAAGACTCCCATTTAAAACAAAATTTAGAAAATATTTGCTTCCAGAGCCCAAATTTTGACCCAAAACGAATTCTGGAGGGTCATTTTTTAGTCCATTCAGTTCTCTAGACCCCTTTTCAGAGTCAATCTTCCGTTCCCCAGACTAGGGTTTCAGATATCGGGGCCGCACACCCCAACCAAAACCAAAGTTGGGTGCCCCCCGGGGAGTATCCTAGCCACAGATTTGAAGCAGACATTCTAAATAACATTGCCATTTTGAAACTCCTCTCAGAGCAATATTTGCAATGATTGGGCTTGGTTAAAGAAATCAACCAAAACTGTTTTGGAACTAAAATACATGTAGATTGACAGTGAAATATATATACAGTGTCTGAAATGCATCCACTTTGTGTTGGTAAACCGTGAAGGAACCCAAGGCAAGGCCCTGATCTCAAATTGTGCTCCATGGTGGTGTAGCACTTCATGGGGTGAGTATTCTTGTTTGGACTCTCCCTTGTTTATCTCTGATTTAATCTAGGACTATTAAGACAAGGCCATGAAATTTATATAAAATTTGACAAGCGTATTCAGTTTAAAATGATAATAATAATAATGAGATTTATGTAGCGCCTTTTACAAAGTATGCAAGGCGCTAAAGAAAAGTAAAGGGAAAATTTTTATACATGAAAAAGATGAGACTTCAGTCGGACCTTGAACCCAGATAATTCACTACAACCACGAATGCTCAAAAGTAACTCATTCCAAAGACGGGGACCAGCAACTGATAAAGCATGATCACCCAATTGCTTCTAGGAACGGGGCACAGAGAAAGTGATGGTAGATTCCGAACGAAGAGCATACGTGGTCCTATAGAGCTGAAAATAAGAGGACAAATATTGAGGGGACTTCTGGTGGAAAGCTTTGAAACAAAGGCACAACACCGTAAATTGAATCCTGTCAGGTATGGGAAGCCAATGAAGGGATCGCAAAAGTGGATTGCACATCTACAAATCTCTCAATGATCTATTACTGATCTATTTAAAGGATTGCATTGCCATCTATGTTCCACCAAGAGAAGGTCTTCATTCGGCTATGGATACCACACAACTTGTAATTGCAAAAAGTAAAAACGTGCTGGGGACAGGTCATTTGGTGTCTATGGACCAACTCTCTGGAATAAGGTTCCTTCTGCAATAAGATCTGCTTCTTCAGTATCAAGGTTTAAAAAGAGCTTGAAGACTTACATGTTCTAATGCATTTTTGTTACTGTTGTATTTTTGTTTATATTTTTCTGTATTTTATATATTTCATTGTTATGCACAATAATCATGTTTGTTGGAATTGCGCATTATAAGCACCAGTATTTATTTATTTTATTTTTAAAGTGTCATTCATTGAAAGAGGTCAGTTCTATTGTTTCAATTTTTTTGAAAATTTTTACTATTATTTTATATACATTTCATGGCCTAAACTTTCTTGTGATGATCCTAAATATAAAATATATGTGCTTGAATGCTACCATTTCAGTTTGGCGGAACTCACAATTCTGATACGTATCCGACTTTGGACACCCACATAATTTTGTATCCAAATTGTGATACACGTATCAGAATTAGGTTACTGAGGAGTATCCGAATTCTGATACGCCTGTCGTGGCGCAGGAAACAAATCGATAGCGCAAGCTGGCAAGTACATGTAGAACATCTTTCTTGCATTTATGATAAATCTATCTGTGGAAATGTCATTTCCATCTGTGCAATTCCAGCGGGACAGCTTCAAAACATGTCCTGATAGCTCTTTATCACAGAAGGCAAAATAATTTGGCCAAAACTTTCTTAGAATTCAGATGGCAAATGATGATAATGTTATAGACTTTTATACATACCCGTATGGTGCGCTGCCAAGCTGAATATTAATTTTAGCTGATATCCCGTTTCAGCTGTTTTTAATCCAAATTCGGATATGGGTATCAGAATTTTGATACGGAGTATCCAAATTCGGATACGTATCTGAATTGTGAGTTCCGCCGAACTGATTTATATGTTCAAGAATTTAATCCACCAACATTTAAAGGGCAGTTTAAAAAAAAATCTTGTACTTGTTGAGGATTTGTTTTACAATTAAGATGTTTTTCTTTTATATCCTCAGGGACCCAAACAATGCATATGGTTATTGGATTGGTCTAAATGACAGGGCTGTGGAAGGAGGTAATTATTGAAAGAAAAATATTGCATAATCTTATTGACCAATTAAAGCTTGCATTAATATCAGAAGATCAAAAACAGCAACATAATTATTTTACATCTGATCAAAAGTTCAAAAGAAAATAAACTTTATTGCTCTTCATTGGTTTTCTTAATGTTTGATGTAACTCTTTCTCTCCGGAATAAAATTTTCACCATCCGTCCTATTTCACCTGAAAGCCGCTCTGAGCGGCTCACAAAGACCTTACTTTATGATAGCTCTTTGTTTCAACTGCTTGCTGGCGACTTTTTGACCAATTTGGGCTTGTAGTTTTTATTTTAGAGCTCTTTGAAAAAATGCGTCAAAGTAGAAATTCTGGCAAATCATGCACACTTTTGTGAGCCACTGTGAGCAGCTTGCCGGAGTGAAAGAGTTAATTTTATTTTCATAAAAAATACAATTGTGATGAGGAGGTCAAATTATAGGCAAAAATTAAAATGATATACAATCATGATAAAAAAATCATTAAGAATTAAAATTACAAATGGTATGACCTGGACAGAATTCAGAGAAAAGTCACCAAAGTTGTGATTTTCCAATTTTTATTTTGCAATTTCAGGTTATGAATGGAGTGACGCTACACCGGTAGATTATACAAACTGGGAACCAGGAGAGCCTAATGATTCTGGTGGAACGGAAGAATGTGTCGAAGCTTTCTTCAATCCTGGCAGAAGCTGGAATGATTTGGACTGTAATGCACCAAGACACTGGATATGTAGAATACCTAAAGGTACTGGATGTAATAATAGAGGGGTTGGATACATTTGGTTTAATCTGGAGTAAGGTACACCAATTGAGTATACCAGTAGAATAAACACACAAACTAGGAACTAGGAATCCTAATGATTCTGGTGGTAATGAGAAATATTTGGAAGCTTTCTTTAATCCAAAAATGATTTGGACTGCATTGCACCAAGATACTTGATACTAGATGCAGGATACCTAAAGGTACTAGATATATTAAAATAGGAATGTGGGCTTGGTCTGGAGTGAAAGTACATCAGGAACCAAGACAATGCAATGGTTCTGAGGGTGTTGAGGAATGTGTGGAAGCTTTTTTCAATCCTGGCAGGAGCTGGAATGATTTGGACTGTAATGCACCAAGACACTGGATATGTAGAATACCTAAAGGTACTAGGTGGGGACCAAGACCACACAATGATTCTGAGGGTGTTGAGGAATGCATTGAAGCTTTCTTCAATCCTGGCAGAAGCTGGAATGATTTGGACTGCAATGCACCGAGGCACTGGATATGTAGGATACCTAAAGGTAGTAGATATATTGAAATTGGGGATGTGGGCTTGGTCAATTTAAGCAGGAGTGAATATACAAGTAGAGCATACCAATTAAGTGGGAAGCAAAACAAAGCAATGATTCTTAGGAAGCTTTCTTTAATCGTGGTAGAAGCTGGAATGATTTGGACTATAATATACCAAGACAGGGGGATTCATACATAGGTCAAACGATGGCGCCCTTCATTTCAAGAAGTGTGCACTATGTCAAATATCAAATTTTGTGTGTAGTAAGTCTATGGAGAAAATGTTTTAATTCAAATTATTTTTTTAAATTCTGTCACTTGAATAGATATGAATATCCATATGGTTGTGTTTGTAAGCAACTGGGCCCATATTCATGAAACACCGCTAACTCTAGTTGGCTGCTAACTCTCTGTCTACCTGTCAAATTTTGACGGGTACACAATAGGTTAGCAGCCAACTTTTTTGCATTGATCTCTATGGAAAATAGGTTGGCAGCCATCTTGGTGCACATGGTGTGCATATTTTTTGGGGAATTTGACAAAATCTTCTTTTTGATGTAACTTTGTTATTACTTAACCTGGAGAGGTGGTTCAAATGTCATTTTGTTGCTAATTTTGTCATCTTTAATTTGAATTCACTTTTAAGAAAATATTTTTTTCATATTTTCATTTGTTTGTATTTCAAAACATAGTAACTTATATTTCACTAAGAATGCAAGTATACTTTTGCAACTTGTTTGACACATTGTCAGCATTAGGTGTGCATTTCACTAATATTTGCACAAAATTATTTACCAGATGGAACCATTACTTGTTGTTTGTCCTTTTTGGTTATATTTTATCTTTTTGATTATTTGCAGGTGTTGTTCCTGTAAGTCCATCTCCTGTTACTGGTAAGTGTTTCTTCTGTTAATGTGGAGATGAAATATGTTCTACTTTATTAAGATATGTGATATTATCAGTTGTCCTGAAAGTCCTGTCGTAGTTATTGTCTTAGGGTTAGGTCAATCTAGGGTTAAGGGTTAGTAAGTATTAGGGCTAGGATCAAGTTTTTGATGTGACCTTAAGTATACTTTTTCATTGTGATATAGTACCAAGTTCATGAAAACTGCTATTGCTCTTGTATTCTTCTTGAGTCATTTGTGATCCAAGCTAGAATTGTGGTATTCTATTATAGAGTAATAGTGTGCATGTGTTATGTTATCTCTTGGGAAAGACCTTTATAAAAAAAAAGCTTCTTTCCACCGAGTCCAATGTAGGTTTGAACTTGGGACCTCTCATACCCAATCATCCAATGCCATGCAATAACAACCCACTGGGTGGGCTCTACCTTGCAATAATTCTGTGCTCATACCAATCTCCTGTTTCGTCAATCTCCTGTCTGTGACATTATTGTATATAGGCAATTTTGTGATTTCTTTTGAGATGTTTCTGGATTTCTGGTACCCATTGTAGAGGTCTCACACATTTATGAAAGGTAAGGGTGTGAGTCAGGCCAGTTATAAGACCCCCGTTTCAAGCCACCTCTTTTGCTTCCCAAGATGTCCATTTCAAGATTACTTCAATATTTTTAGTTTAAACATCCCTGTTTCCAAAGAGAGTGGCCCATATTGTGATATCTATGTATTTTATGCCAATTGTTTGCTCTGATAGTCATATCATTATGGGCGAAAATCAATTCATTTGAGCTTGATTTAAAAAAAAATTAGTTCCCTACACTTTTTTTACCCTATATCGCCATCGGTTTGTAAAGATCCTATAGATATTCCTAAACCTGTTTGACCCGTACCTAAAAAATTGTGAGTCTGTCAAGGTCTGGTATGGTTAGGATCATGTTGAAATAAGACCACAGTAACTTTCAACAAAGAGCACTATAAATCGCTGTCTTTAATAAAACACTTTTAAATCGCTGTCTTTAATAAAACACTTTTCATAAATCTTTATGATTTTGCAGCTGAGCAATGCCCAGATGACCCTAACTGGACCTACCGTGCTCCATATTGCTACTATGTGAGCCCAGCCACCGGGGACAACAGGAAAACATGGCAGAGTGCTGAGGATTATTGTAACACGTATGGCGCAAATTTAGTTTCCATTCATGACGCAGATGAACAGAGTTATATTAAAGCTATGGTAAGTGCATGATCACCTTTGACCCTAGGTAGGGTCAAAGGTGACCATGACGCAGATGAGCAGAGTTATATTAAAGCTATGGTAAGTGCATGGTCACCTTTGACCCTAGGTAGGGTCAAAGGTCAAAGGTGACCATGACGCAGATGAGCAGAGTTATATTAAAGCTATGGTAAGTGCATGGTCACCTTTGACCCTACGTAGGGTTCTATTTATTTTGATTATTACACTGGATTGCTAACCGTCACTCCAATGTAAAACTGAAACATTTGAATTACCTTTAGTGAGGATGGAATGAACCAAAACCATGTGGGACAAACTTCCAAGTAATTTACACAAGTAAAACAAGAAGGGACTGTGTAGTACCATATTTACTTTGATCAACACCAAATAGCGGGTTTCTTCACATCGTGAATTGATACAGACAAGCGCGTGCATAGCTAGACACAGAATAACTGCAGGAGACGCAGCGCGCGGTGCACATGTGACTCGCGCATCAGTATCTATGGCGCGCATGTAACTGGGATTATGTTTACTTGCATAGTAAGAAAAGCCTCATAATCCTGACTATTTAGTGTTTATCAAAGTAAAGATGGAGTAAGGTTAACTCATTGAACTCTTTTTTGCAACCATGAATCTGAGGATATTTATTTTTTGGGGAAGGGGCGCAATTTTTTCAGTCTCTGAACGTGAATAGAGCTCCAATTTAAAGACTGGTATATATGATACCCTCTTTGTGTTTAGCAATAGAATAGTATAATCATGTGATATATACATGGAGTTTACAACATTATTCCAATGCAATACCTGTATAAAATAACTAAAGATCTGAGATTTGAGAACAATTTAAATCCATTTGTCTCACTTGTTGTAGTAAAACCATAAAGTATTGTATCTACTTGTATCATCAGGCACCCCTCTAGATTACACCAACTGGAATCCAGTATCCTCCTTTAAACACAAGTGGCCCCTCCCCTGATAATAAGTGTATAACCATAAAGCACTGTATCTAATTGTTATGAATAGATGGTTAGAGTTGCATCCTTATATTGGTCCAAGATAATACAATCAAAATGGAGAGCTTATACATGGTCCGATGAGACACCTCTTGATTACACCAACAGTAGAT
>JXSR01S017324.1:135725-147154 GCA_000969725.1 Ophiothrix spiculata
CCCCCACACAGTATTAATGACCACTCCCTAACATTTCTATTTATAGGATGGGTCAGGCATGTACAAATGGCTGAATGGCTGGCCTGTGTTCTATACCAACTGGGGTGAGAATGACCCCCCACACAGTATTAATGACCACTCCCTAACATTTCTATTTATAGGATGGGTCAGGCATGTACAAGTGGCTTAATGGCTGGCCTGTGTTCTATACCAACTGGGGTGAGAATGAGCCTACAATGAGAGATGGTGAAGGATGTGTCATGATAAAGAACGCCGCATGGGAAGATACACAGTGTGATGCTGCTAGGCCGTTTGTTTGCAAAATTTCGACTGGTAAGTCAGAATTGAAAAAGTTCATTATATATTGGTCTGCCTATAAGGTTGCGATCACATAGAACTATACTATTTGGATATACGATGCACGATTATAGTCTTGGACACGCTTATAGATTCAATGGAACACATGAATTTGATGCTACCGGGTCACATAAGAGGGCATTATTTGCAAAAACAGTATAGCTCGCCGTGCCTGTATAACATATAGCCATTGAAAAGTGTATAGTGAATACCGTATACTTCTATGTGATTTAATCTAAACAACAAACATAACACTGTCTGGCTATTTAATCTCCATTTCAACAACACACTCTATCTCCTTATACAGGAGCCTATAGCTAACCATTGTTGATTCATGATTAACCCACATTTGTGACATTCCAGCCCGTATGAGCAGTAAATGCCAGAAACTTCATTTTGCGCTACAGGTGAAAATACATGTCAAGGTCGTAATTTACCGAAATTGATTTTTTGACAGATTTACAATCTTAGTGCTTACTACAAAATACCAGCAAAGTTTCACTTCAAAAAAATGATAGGAAATGTGAAATAAATCTGCATATTCTTAAGACGATCAACAGAAAATATAGGGCTTACAGATCGTTGAACGCGTTTATCTCAGTTATACGTTTTACTTCCTGACAACCTTTGACGGACCATAACTTGACCTCTGGAAATCGTACGAAGTTCATTGAGGTGTCATTGTAATCCTTAAAGCATGGTCTTTGCAAATATTTAAAAAAATGAAACTGACAAGAGCTGGCATTTACTGCTGTTTTGAGCTGGACGGTCACATTTGATGTACATTCAAATAATAACGTGCACACATAGCACAGCGTTTACGGAAGTGTGTTTACGCAATACACATAACCTGCTAAATATTTTTCTGAAAATGAATATCTGTTAAATTGAAAACATTTAGAATTTAATTCATACGTTTTTCAGAAAAGTTTTGTTGTTGAAAGGTTTTCAAACACACTGCAGAGTTGTTCATCACAAATCAACAAATCTGCATCTGATGCATCAGTGTATTTTTATCATGCTTGGGTGGCAAATGGCAATTTTTGGGAATTTTTCAAAAAATAAAAAAATTGAGAAAACCATTCCTAGACAGTTGTTTCTAAAAAAGGCAAAAAAGTTGAAAATTTCACCAATGCAAATTTTAGTTAGGCTTTCCAGAAATGTTTGGGCCAAAATACATTTTTTGGCATTTTTTTTTTGCCATTTTTGGTTAAAAACCAATATCACCAATATATTCAGGGTAAAAATCCACTTCTAAAAAGTTTATGCAGTTAGTTTGAGAGTTAGAGTACAAAAACCGTTATTATGCTAGTTGAAGGTCTACCCCAGCCTTAAAGAAAAGTTGTTTGGTAGCAAGTGGTCGTGGTCAAGTAAAGGAAAAGCAAGCATATTTTGGGCTGAATGGATAATAAATAAGAGTTTGATTTTACCTGTAACCTTTCAATAGGAATCTAGTTCTGATCCAATATGTATAATACTCATAATTATCATATTTTTTGCTATTTTCTTTTCCATTGCAGCTGAGATTCCAGAGACACCAGCCCCTCCTAAAGGCTACTGTCCTGAAGGCTGGTTAGCATTTGGTTCAATGTGCTATCATTTTGACTTTGGAAGCGATAAGAGGATCTCATGGTTTGATTCACAGTAAGTATACTCTTTAAACCTTGAAGTATGCAACAAACAATCAGACTCTGTTACAAGATCCATAGCACCCCTTGTATTTTACAATATTGTGAGGTGGTGGTTTTGTATTGTGTAAGAGACTAGCAATGATTGACTAATTTACTGCGTATTAATATTTTTCAACATGAATTGTTCATTATTTTGGTGTTATTGTTGGTCAATTTTATTGCTAACTCATGGACAAACCTTGAATAAATTCATTTGAATATTCACTAAGATTAGATACGTTGTTATGATTTGAAAATACAGACTAATTTACTTCACCATAAAGTCATGATATTGGCTTTTGTGTGTTAATCGGCTGTTTGTTGCATACTTTAAGGTTTATAAAGTATATTTTGTAATGACGAGTAAAAAATAATTTGAAAGTAAGTCTTTGGGTGTGGGATATGTATTGATGTGTGAGCTGTTATTGACATTAAAATACAAATAGTAGAAATTTTGTCTTGATTAAATGTTTTATGAAATGTAACTTACAAAGTTTATGGAAACCCTGTATGTACAGAACAACATATGAGTATTTTTAAATAATGTTTGAATGAATTTATTGTATTTTTTGCATATTTTGGATGCTATTTGTATTATAAAGGTAGCAATATTTGATACATAGAAAACAAGTATCAAAATGCACTCAAGCTGAACTGACACACCAAGGAAAGTAATTTTAGAGTTTTTTATTTCAATGATGTTTAATCATATTTGATTGGAATTAAGTGGCTATTTTGGAAAATGTGAATTTTCTGATACTTCCCGATGGTTGATTTTGTAGATTTTTATGGCATATTAGCCATTTATGTTTTATAAAAGTGGCATTTCTGCATGTTCTAATCATTTTGGGCATTTTACACAGCTTTATTGTACTAAATTGATTATTTGCATGCATTAATCTTTTTTTTTCTTGTTTAAATCCCAGACGCACCTGCCAACTGAATTACGGGTCACATCTTGCCAGTATTCACAGTAAATCAGAGAACAAATTTATCCAGTCAAATGCTTTGACAAGTCAGTGGGGTGTGGCTAGTATTTGGATTGGCTTAACAAGAAATGATGCAGGTTTGTATACCAGTTTTCTATGTATTTGATTGGAATTCTGGTCAGGTCAAGAAAAAAATGTTTGTTTCATATAACTTGGCCCAAACACCATAAAGAACTTACTGGCAAAGCTAATTTTTCTAAAAATAATGCATGATCCAAGACAATTTTTAGGTTATCTGGTAGAATAAGGAAAGACCTTATGTCAGCCTGATTTTTGTGTCTGCCAGTCAGCTGGGGTGTGTTTGTCTGTGAAACATTTGGTATAAAATACTTTTGGTAGACACTTTTTCAATCTACTGTAATTCAAAGATCCGAGTGGTACCCAAATACCCCCAATTTGAGTTTCATGGCTGATGACACCATTACACGGGCCGTTATACGAAGTCTGGGATCTCCATACTTAATCTATTGGATTGGCCTCAAAAGTAATTGCAATGCATTAGAGCCCATTCATTTGAAGGATGGATTTCAACTTGACATGATTTGGTTTCTTCCTTTTAGGTGGTTGGGCGTGGGTTGACGGCAGTCCAGTTGACTACGTTTACTGGGAGAATGGGGAACCAAATGGCTTGGAACGCGGAGAGAATTGCGCTGAAATGTACGATGAACGATATGGCAAATGGAATGATGAAGATTGCCTTGGTGGTGCTGGCTTTGTCTGCTCAATGAAACAATGTAAGTCCTAAGATAGAGTATTTCATATATGACCACGTTGAGGGCGCTGTAACATTTTGAAAAACTGTGCCAGCAGACTTTTTAAGCTCTAACTTCAATTATTTTCAGGTTCAATGGATATAAAAAAATCTGTATTTTCTTTGAAACAATACCTTTCAAATGATACCAAACACATGCCATGAAATAAAAGCACTTTTTTACTAGGAGCCCCACCAGATTTAAAAATGGGTCAAAACATGGACAACTGTGTTGAAATTTCCCAATTTTTGGTATTATTTGGTTGAATTTTGATACATGTTTTTCATCCATAACTTTGCCATTTGTTACTCATATGAAGTGGTTGACCCCTCATTTTGAATGTAATTAAAATTTCACTATACAAATTAAGAAAGTTGAAAATTTTGTGACTAAGACTAACCTCTTTGACCTGTACAAGACAAGGTAATTGAAAAAAAAAATGATTAATTCTTTTACACTCTTTTATGGTGGTGAAAGTTCTTGTAATTTTTTCTTTCTTCTGTTCCAATGGAGAGTAGCAAACAAATAAACAATAAAGGATGGGAAGATTGCTATAAATTTGTAATTGTACAAGAAAATGTTGTAGTGTTGAAAATTAAATTTGAAGATTGAAGATAATAAATAAATATAAAGTATATAAAACTTCTCTATATATAATAATCAAAGATGCAATTTTCAAAAAAATGTTATCAAAATATGTTTTTTGTTTAATTTAATGGGGAAAGAATTGTTTTTTGTTTAATTTTTATGTGGAAAGAAAAAAATGCCTATTGAAACTCAGTATAATTAAAAGTGAAAATCACCACCCAGCATGTGTGGTGATTTGAAAATATTTTGACATTTATTAGAAATTTTGAAATTATTTTGTTGAACACTGTTTTTTTAGTACTTTTAGAGGCATACATGTTTGTGTTGCTCAAACATTTGTTTGAGTTTCCTTGACAAATTGTGTGGTGTTTTTTAATGTTTTTCAGTACCATACCCACCAGGAGAGGAGCCAAGCAAACAGACAGGTAAGCTTACATACTATAGGCAAATCAAAGAATTATTGGACAATTCAAACATAAATCCAGGGTGCAGGGCCCCATTGTTTGTAAATGTAACCCCTACCCTGGATTTTTGTTTTCATTGTCCAATAATTTTTTAATTTGCCTATACATCATAATGATTTTATAGCATGTTGTTTATCATAGTTAATTTTGAAACCCCAAATACATTCTTTGCATTACTCATTGATTTGTTAAAATTACTTGTATTTATCAATATGACTATCCTAAAAATTTAGTGCGGGGTATCTTTCAAAATAAGAATATAATGGATTAGATGAAATTTGATTTTGGGACAAAATCAATGCATGTGTGGTTAATTTTTAAGATGTCCAATGCATGCAGCCTGTAGTGACCAAATCATCATTAGTGGATTGATTCTGGACAGAAAATTAATTCTATGTATAGTAGATTAAGCCTTTCCAAAGCAATCGCAAATCAAAGTAAAACTGACTGAACTTAACATCACTCTATGGACAAATATAATGTAACGGTACATGCTAAACACACTTTACTCCATCCAGTATACACAGTGATTGATGTTTTAGGCCAAAGAAAAAAAAAAGTCTGTCTCAGCTTCCCGCGCGCATAGGTTTTAAAAATGCAAATTTAGCGCATTTCTTTTTTTTTTAAAGGTTTTTGAGAGATTTTCGGTTTTTTTCATCTTTTTTTCCTACTACTGGAAAAAAAAATTAAATAAACGGCCGCAAAGCAGCCGCAAAAAAAAATAGTGGCCGAAAAATGCAATTAAAAAAAATAGGGGGAATTTCCTCATCCGCGTAGCCCTTTTTTACTAAAAAAACCACCCCAAAACATGCATAGCGTGTAGGGTTTTAACCTTAAGTAAGTTGAGACAGAGTTCTCTTTTTTTTGGCCTTACCAAAACATCTTGCATACTATGAACTATTGCCTCTGTCTGCTAGGTTTCACATTTGTGATGGCTCAACTCGAAAAGGGACCCTTTGCGACAGAACACTTTTCAAGAAACTGGTGAAAATAGGCAGCGAAAAAAAATACAAGCGAATAATAAGAATTTACAGCAGATATTCTGTTGTAAAATTTAATCACCTTGAAGTAAGATGTAATTTTAAACTTTAGAAAATGCTGTAACACGTGTTATTTAAAATCAAAATTGGTATCATCTGTAAAATGCTCCCTTTTGATGTGAGCCATCACATATAGTACCTGTACTTTTGGCTAAACACATGTCCCCGTCCATTTGTTTGTGACTTAACATAAATAATAAAACTTCAAATGCTGATAGAATTTAAATTTTATAAGTTCATTCACAAGGTTTCGCATCAAAACTAGAAAGCGTAACTCAATTAGCAGTCAAGTTAGCTCAATCGGTAAGGTGCTTGCTTGCGGTGCGGAAGGTCCCAAGTTCGAACCCAACTGGTGCCAAAAAGTTGAGTTTGCTTGAAATTCCCTTGGACAAGGAACTAACTGTTATTTGTCTTGTGGAAACCCGTACGAAACTCAGGGAGCTGATCCAGGAAGTGATGGTGCGTATGTGGGCTGATCAAGGTGCAGCGCCCCTTGAGGTTGCTGCAGAACCTAAAATGATGCTTGGTGTGGAATGGAGCTTATTACTAGGGCCACAGTGGTCAGCGAACACCTGTAAAGTGTGTAGAGGCCAAGTGGAATTACAAATCTTGGAGGCATAGCGCACTATAAATCCCCATTATTTTTTTAGACAACATGACTAAAATGTTTTTATCAGGAAAGTATTATATTACTTCAATAAACTTCCTCTTCCCCTTCTTTTATGCAGGTGGAGTATCAACTGGTGCAGTTGTTGGCATCCTGATAGCACTCCTCGTCATCATCGTAGCCGGGATAATGGTGGGATGGTTTGTCATGAGATCTAAGCCATCCGGGGATGCCAAAGCTTTCGATGCTGGTGCAGCTACTTCGTCACCGACAGGATTCGACAACTCACTGTATGCATCTGGGGACAAGGCGCAGATAGTAAGCGACGCATAGACCATGTGTGTGTGACTTTATTACTAACATCTAACAAAGACTAACAGAATTGTTTCTGTTACTAACATTGCATGGATGTGAACTTGTTAAGTGCAACTAACCTGACTGACATTTGGCTGTTTGAAGCAGCTCTCAATAAGTTGCAATACTAACATTTGAATTGTTTGTTTGGAAAATGTTTGCTGTATCTTCAATTATGTCTTCCAGTAGTTATTGAACTTGTGGATTAGCTAAGTTTATTTCTAAGGAGCTAATGGTAAAAAATCCTTGATATAAACCAGGAATTGTACCCTGGACCTTTCGTCTATTAAGATGTTCAGTCTTTGACCTAGAAGTAGCCCATCTACTGGATAAATAGAAGGTCCCTCGTTCAAATCCTTGTCAATTACATGTGATTTTGTGCAGCCACCACATCATGGCCACAACCTTGTATTTTTCTAAAAATAAATTTAATGATCAAGGATCATGCTCTACATAATTCTACTTGAAAAAATGAATTTCCAGTAAAGATATATTTTTAGTTTAAAAACTTTTATAACATTTAAACTGTTTAGACAATGTAATGCTTTGCTTACATTCTTTAAATTGTATTTTGGAATGTAGTTTTGACAGGGTAGTAGAAAGTGGTTGATTTTGGATGTCACTTAAAGCCTACTTATTATTACAACTCTATATCTGATAAAAAAAATCTCAACAAAAATAGATTAAACCAAAGTAACAGATTAAACGATGAGTGGTCTATTTTTAGAAACTGATAAGTTAAAAAGAAAAATTACCAATATTGATGAAATGCTTGAATATTTTTGCCATGTTTTTTTTGAAGATCTCTATCAGATGATCTTTAATATGGAATAAATGTATTTAATGTTTGTATCAAATGATTTGTGTTTTATTTGGTTATTCCTGTAGTGTATGTCACTATTTTTGAATGAATTAACAACTTTTTGATTATTCCTATATGGTTTTTGTACGTGATTGCAAATTATAGCATCAATGTGCTGTACTGACGTTGTGTAACAGTAAATGTTTCTAACTCTTAAATCTTGAACATGTATTACATACAAGCCAAAATTTTGTTATCCCTTTGTCTAAGTCAGGCCATACGTCAATTTGTGTATAACCAAAAATAATTTTAAAATTAATGTTTCCATTTACTATAGTGGAATAGTGACATTGCATTCAGTGGGACTATAAAAGAAGCAGTAGCGGCACCAGGATTCAGTTGACAAACAGTGAGGGCAAAACCAGGAGCAAATGAACAACTTGGGCATTCATTTTGAGCAAAAATGGTCCACGGAAAAATGATGGAACTTACACACACACCCCACACACACTAAATAAATAAGTAATAAATAATAAAAATGTGCAAGTTTGCTTATTTCAGCTCTAAAAATGTTATTATCTTAAAGGTCATGCAGAGTGCATGAAGTATTTTGACATTTCTTGTTTACGCTATTAAAAAAGAAAAACATTGAGCAAAATTTATTTCAGTGACTGGAATTGGTGGGCACCATTTTGAGTGCAAAGCATGTTACAGGGGTGGGAAAATGTCCCAATAACCACCTAGCTTACCCCCTGTGAAGAAGGCACAATCATTTCTTTAAAAAAACTTAACCAACTTTGACTAAAATCTTAATAAGGATCATGCCTAGATTCTTCCCACTAATTTTTACCTACATATTTTTTACATGAATCAATATAACATGTTTATAGTTATATAACCTACCAGTAGTTTCCCATGATTTTGAGGAATATTGGAGAAAAGTGCAATTCTTTACCTACTTTAATTTTTTACGCCGGCGCAAAAAATGTTGTGAAAGCTGGTTTCTACACCTGTGGTGGGTAAACAAATTATTTTTGATGAAATTGTTTCTCTTTTAATATGTATTAATTGTTTTCCAGGAGCCTTATTTGATCTTTTATCTGGTAAATAAAACCTCCATTAGGTACAAAAATTAGGATTTGGAAAACAGATGATAGTCACACCACCATCACAGAATGATACATTGTAAATTAATTCTCTCTCAATTTGAGCCATTTCTGTGTAATTTTTTGTACTTTTTTGGATTTACTACACTTGTAAGCTCTATTTAGAGCATTTCCATAAGTTTTTCATTCTGAGTGGAATCTAGGCTAGTCTCTTTAACACCAGGTTTGTTCATGATGGTGTGGAAAGTAATGATTATTCTATAATCATTAGCTGTATCCCTTCCTTCCACTCGTACTTGAGGTAGACTCACCAGGTATACACTGTATGCAGCGCCCCATGAAGGAGCATTCGCACAGGGGACCCACGGCTTTACGTGACTGTCCGACCACGGAGCAAGTAGAGTAAAGTTTCTTGCCCAAGGAAAGCTGTACAATTGACTCAAATGATAAGGTCTTGAACACAGTACTCCAGTGTATGCGCTACGATAGTATTGATAACATTTCTTGCATAATTAGCCCAACATACGATCTGGTTCCATACAAATGAGCATGTTGATGATGCTTCCACAGATCACATTAATACAATAGATGTATATGTACATACACACAAAAATCAAACCATGTTACACTTGTTTCTTGTTGTTGTCATTGTTTAAAATTTGAAAACAATAGATAGGGATGACCTTCTGGGCTATTATAAGATTCTTTTCCAAAACATATTACCGTGATAAAATACTAACTTTTGCTTCATTTAGATTCAAGAGTACTAAATGTACAATAGCAAATATTTCCCATAGACTTAACATGTGGTAAAATGCTCCCATATTTGCTTGGAACCAGTGGTTTAAAGTGTTCTTCGCTATGGAGGATTTGCATAAATTATGACACGCCTCATCTGCAGCATATAAGGCAATGAAATCATACCATCCTGTATTACTAGTTTTCTGAGTTATACCTCAATTATTCTTAATTGTTAGCTGGTTGTATGATCAAGGCTATATATAGTCCTGCTTGCGACAATTTATCACAGATATTAGCACACTCGTACTTGATACAATGTCGATACAGTGCTATAGGTAGATGGCTCTGCACAGTACATATTGATTCAAACTGATAAGCTCATTTTTACACAGTACTCCAGTGTACCATCAACCTTGCCATACCATATTGATTGTTTGAGTACCCTACCCCAAGCATTAACGACATCCCTATCCGACACTCGTACTTGATACAATGTCAATACAGTGCTATAGGTAGCTGGTTCTGCACAGTACTTGTTGACTCAAAATGATAAGGCCAAAAAAATGTTGTTTGTTTGTTCATAATGGCTCCTGAAAAGGTCGGTAGGTAAGCTTTTTTTTTTTTTGGTAATAAATGTACATGAAACTCTACTTAAATTGAACTAGAAATAAACTTAACTTGCAAGAACAAATACTGCTGATTCTTAAGAGGTCTTCTATATTGGTAAATACAATTCATATCATATTTTTCCGATTTGAAGACATTCTCAGTGAATATTTGTACAACTTGTCCCAATATTAATGCAATGAGTGAATAAAAAACATTAAAAATAGTTGCCAATAGATTAAATCATAGTAATATATGTTTTTCAAAAGTGGAGTAATTACTCTACAACATGCTTTTTGTCCTGTTTAATTTGACTACTCCAGTACAGAGATATGGAGAATTTAAGAAAGCCCTTTAAATCTATCTGCTTTGGTCCGATTTGTGAGATAAGACTTCAAGTTAAAGAAATGCATAACTTAAAATGAGGAGAATATGATGGTATTCTGCAACCAACAAGAATCAATCCAAACAAATTTTACCTAACCTGTACCTAACATAAACTGATATTTTAAATTCATCTCCCAGGTCAAAATTCCAGTAGAAACCAGTTGGAAATCTCAACTGTGTTGAACTGTGCTTAACTATGTTCAACTGGATTGAACTAGGTTACAACTAGGTCCAACTGGTATTTGTTGTAGTTATGAAATCCCAGTTGCTCCAAATTAGATTTCTGGATACCAGTTGGTGTATCAACTGGTGTGAACTAGGTTTCAACTGAGTCCAACTGGCATGTGTGTACTAGTTACAAAATCACAGTTGATCCAAATACAATTGGTGTATCAACTGGTTTGAACTAGGTTTCAAATAGGTCCAACTGGAATTTGTTGTAGTTATGAAATCCCAGTTGATCCAAGTTAACATTCCTGAATACCAGTTGAAAAAATCCCAGTTGATCCAAATTAAATTTCTGAATACAGTTGGTGTATCAACTGGTTTGAACTAGGTTTCAAATAGGTCCAACTGGAATTTGTTGTAATGAAATCCCAGTTGATCCAAGTTAATATTCCTGAATACCAGTTGAAAATTTAGAAGTCATCTTGGTTGAACTGGGTACCAATCAAGCTTTACCTTAAACAGGTCAACATTTTCAAATTAAAGTATATTGATCTTCATGATACTTTCATATTCCTTGAATGATGAATCTGTTACTTCTTGTGAGACAATTGGATAGTTTAGGATACAATTTCTACCAAAAGAGTCGAAAAAAGTATGATATAATGGAAGATATCTACCAATAATACTAGGGATATCATTGAGAAAATTTAAGTTCCTATTCAATTTGTTTTCATGACACATTCGAATTGTACACTATTTCCAAAGTAAAATGACACCAAGATCACATTTGTGGGTCAA
>JXSR01S017325.1:0-28865 GCA_000969725.1 Ophiothrix spiculata
ACTGTCAAATAGTCAAATAGCAAAAATAACTTCATCCCTAAGGTAATTTTAAACAGGCATAAATTAATACATTATCACAATCACTTGTACTGCTGTTGCCAAAATGGTAGAAGTATTAAAGCAATTGTTTTGTCAGAACAGTACAAACAGATTAGCGGGAAAATTGGCGTACTTTGATCAGAGCAAGTCGCAATAGGTGCTACTTGAAACGCAGACACAGTTTGCACGTGAAACAAAATGCACACATGCCTCAAGTGAATATTTACGCAATCTGCCTGGATATCGGGACAATATGCTAGAAATTCGTATCTGCAATAGCTGCCATTTTGCATAATTTTGAATTGCACACTGTAGAAATGTCCAGTCTTGGGTCAGTGACTCTTGAAATGGTTCTTCAGGTGACTTTGACCATTTCAGAGCCACTGACATTTGATGTGGAAATTTTGAGTGATTCTTCATATTCTAGTGGCAGTTTATAAAAATAAATATTTTTTATGACAGCCATTGCAGATACGGCTTTCTTGTACTCATATGATGAATAGATGTGATCTTGGCTAACCCATCACATGGTGACAAATTATTCATGTAACTATTTCATAGACCTCCACCATGTCAATAATATTGTGGAGATATATCAAAATAAGTAAAGTTGAACCTCTTTAACACAAAATCACAGAGGACAATGATTTTTGTTTGTGTTAGCAGGATTTTTTGTTATCCAACTGAATTCCCATAGAAAATTCACACTTGGGACCAAACAACCATTTTGTGTTATCAGGGTTTTTGTGTTTACAGGGTTTGTGTTAACAAGGTTCCACTGTGGCATGTAGGTTTCGTTGAATATGGGCTCTCTCAGATCACATTACGTAATAAAGCAATTTATATACAGCATGAAAATATTCTTGTCATTTGATTGGTTGATACTGTATTAGACTATCAAATACTATTGGTATGTTTCATGTTTAACATCATGGCCATGCATTTATTGACATTTGATGATATTGCCCTGGCGTGACATCACCACAGGGGATATTCGCTTTTTACACATCCTACCCACCTGAGAAGGTTTGTTTACGTTCTGAATTCTAACGTTAGTCCAGTTTCATGTAATAAAGACGTTTGACCACATTTGATGCATTTATTTAGTACTTTTATACAAGCTGTGGCTTGTGAATAATTGTTGAACAATTTGGAAATCTTCAAGCTCTGGTTGAATTTGGCTAGGGCTAGGCTATGCTGCCTAGGCATGTATTGAAAGCTCTTCTCAGTATGCACAACCAAGTGAGTTTACGCAAGTTATCAAATGACAAGAATATTTTCATACGGTATATAAAACAAATATTTACTGCTCTTTGTTCAAGCAATGGTGCAAAATATCTACCCTTTTTAAGTGGCAACCATGGGCCTACCACTGCCCTCCACCTTCGGCTGTCAGGAAATAGTAGGCCCACAGGTCTCCAGTCACTTTGAGTAGACATTTTGCACAATTGCCCTCATGATCAGGGCGCACTACACTAAATAACTAGCACTTGCAATCCGGCATTTCTAAAATCGGCAAAATTGACTGCCCTTCTAAAAACAGGACTTCAAAACGTATGGAAGGGCAATATGTTTAGTCAATATTTTGTTCTAATCCTTAAGTTGGGTTTATTTAAAGATGCTCTGATGCCAATTTTGATCTCCAGACTAATTTGGTAAAATTTAAAGGATTTTCCTTAATTTGCGCTTGATTCTGAAAATACAAAATTCGGCTCTCAGTGATAGGGGGCGTTATACTTCAGCGTCCAATTTCTTGAAATTTTTGCCTTGAAGGTGTACTTTTATCATCATTTTGTGTTAGAAGAGACCATAATCATCTGAGAAAAGGCAGTGTTGAAGCAAGCAGTTGCTTTATTATTGAGTTCTCGGGTGTTTTTAGGAAGCCATTTTGTACAGTTAGTCAATGGGAAGCTCTATTTTGGTGTGTCGCCATCAGTAAATATTTGTATACTGTCAAGATAACATACTAGGGGCTATGGATTCCTTCTGTGGCAATGTCACAATGTTTGGTGTATAATAATAATTGACCCACCCACCACTGTGCTTCATTTTGTACATCTAAACTAACCTCTCCACTGTCTGAGCTCACATTCCTGTTGGGTCTTCTCAGCAATCTAGCAATCACTTAATCACAATCAACTTCCTATGATCTACTAACAAATTGCTTTTGAAATAAAAGGGTTTTTCCCAATCATAGGAGCAACTCTGAATAATCCTTGATCCTGCACAATCATCCTGCATAGCTCTTGATACCAGCATGTAGTGCACTCGGATGTTGGTAAACCTGTTCAGCACATACCTACTAAAATATTTGAGGATCCCCCTCCCATCGGGTCTCACCGAATTAGGTTAGGGTATGGGACATAAGATAAATGGTTTTCCACAAAAAGCTTTATCACAGACATAACTCAGGTGTACAAAAGCCTTTTATTTTCTTTGTGTAATGAGTCTATTTAATATCACTAGGCTAAGGGAAGTCGTCATCATTAACATTTTTACTAGTGTGTAATGAATTTATCCATGCCTTATAATGTAGATAAGAAGTCACAGTAGAGTCTTCCATTTAATTTTCCTGCTTTTGACTTCAATATGTTCACCTTTTCATATCCTGTTTAGTACATTTGTTGGTTTTTAGTTTTTACAACTTGTCAGTTATATTTTATCCCTGCAATCATTGTTTGTATTTATTCCTTGTAGGATTTTAGTCATTTGTTTATTTATTTGTCATAATTTTTCATTTTATTTTCATATTTTTGATTGAATTTTTAAAACGTTTGTTTATCTTGAACTGTCTGTGTCATCTGTGAGACTTATGTCAAGGAAGATTTACAATAATTGGGTGTCATTTTGATTTTTTCATTTATTATTGAAGGTATTTTAAAATCCAGTGAATAATTATTAGCATTTCTTAGCATAGCTATTGTTTTTACTGATGCCCAGTAATAGAAGTTAACATAAATTTTAACGGCTAGTATTCTAGACTGTAATTTTCTTTAACGAATGTGAGTACATTTGCGGGAGGTTGGATTTTGACAACATAGCATAATAGCAATGAGCTCATCATGTGAGTGCATAAAAGTCATATCTGTCATAGCTCCCACATGTAACAATTATGTTAACACCTTGTCACTAGAATACAAAACCAGGGAATAAGTATGATTGGGAAGTGACAGAGCCATTTGGAAAATGGCACACACTGTGCCCGGGAGCTGTGCAAGCCACAATCTAGTTTTTTCCTATATGGAATTGTGATCGTGCGAGTAAATGCAGTCTTATTTTACTGATAATATGGTGAAGGATTACAGATTTTTTTGGAAATTACTCTCAAAAGATTCTTACAATAAATCACAGATAAAATACAATGAACCAAAATTAGTTGACCTGTGTACTATATGTTTACATCACACGCCGAGAATACCTTCTAGGCCTGCAAAGTTAACCTTTTAGCGTAGCCCCGCCCCTTTTCAACCCATAAGTGTGTCAGTCTTCAGTCAATGGCTTATGAAATGGTTCTTCAGCGGATGATGTCACATGAAGAACCATTTCAAGAGCCACTGACATAGAAATTTTCTAGTGACAAGGTGTGAAATACGTACAGTATATGGCAGCTATTGCAGATACCACTTTTGCATTCACAGGACGAAATGACATTTCAAATGTTTAGGTAAAAATTGATTTAACTTATAAAAACTCACATGAGCTATAATTGATCTCAAGGTTGTTTTTCATTCGTTCGTGGGGTTGTTATTGCCGGCGCTTGTTGTTAAGCTGTTCTGCGTACCAATGAACTAACGCCTGTACTGGCAGTGTGTGATTTGTCGATTTTGATTGCTTATTGCCAAGCTATTCATGCGCACATTAAGATTGGCGTACACTACCCTATTTTGAATGAAAAATATCATTGAGACATACTATATCCACCCTTCAATGCCACCCATCCTAATTATATACATCACTGCTTTACACTGCAATTTTATATTCACACTGCAGGAATTGTAGTTTTTGCATGTTTCTGTGTTGTTTGATATATTTCTTGAAATAAATGTAGATATATTGAGTTTCTTGTTGTCTTTGATTAAAGACTCTTTAAAGTTTTTTGTTTGTAATGTCGCATCATTTTATCATTCCCAAACATTAATATGGTATGAATAAGATAATACCTTAAAAGTTGTCAGCTCATTTATATCCTATCGGTGATTGTCAGAAATTTATATTTAATGAAAGTTGTTTAAAAAAATTGGAAGACTTAATTTTGCAGGATTATGTTCAAGGTTTTACTGAGCTGGTTGGTACCGTTAGACAACAATTGGCACTTCATTGGTTTTACTAACTACACCACTAATTGAAGACCTTAACAACCAGCATGTAAATTCCAGTTCAAAATCAGCTACAGAAGAACCAATTTTACTACTACTAAATTCAGTAACTTGACTCAAGTTTCTGGCATATTCAATCTAAATTTTGTCTTGAAGGATAGCAAACATGAAAACAAAAAATTGACTTAAGGGAAAATATGAATTTGGATTGTGAAACAATTATAATTTGTGGTACAAGACCCAGTCACACATCAAAGTACAAAGCTGGACATACTCTTAATGTACATTGCTTTATTTGCTGTATACATTGATGTTTGTTATGATCATTAGAAGTATGTCTGTACTGTGGTGTCTGTTAGGCCATCTCCTTTTTCTGTGTTTAGGCATATGTTCAATTCATTAAATCCATATGGTGATTGTCCATTAGGCATATGTTCAATACAGTCATTTGAAATTCTTTTACGTTAGCCATATATTAACCCTAATTTGTTGATGTACGACTGAGCCCTTATCCAAAAGACATAAAGAAGTAAAGCACTTTGGGATATGGATTCTAGTTCTATTTAGTGGTTTCTTAACTAAACCTTCATTCAGGAATTGTATGACATTTAACTAGGGATTCCTGCCAATGGATCCCAAATAAAACAAAATCTGTCTCTCATTTGCCATCAAATATTCAACTTTCAGCTATTATTTTAAAAGGGTTTTAGCTTTTTTATCAATGCTATGCTGCTTTATGACATGTATTGTTTTAATTTTTCATGTACAAAAATGAGCTAAAATATTTGTAATTTTTACACATTTTTTACAAAATTTGTCAGAAAAGCGATTCTTTTTTCAAATCACCAATTGCCATGCCTTACAAAACAAGTGAACAAAAATGTTGCAATAATTTCAATCTGGTTAGCTAATCATTGTTTTATTGATGCTGATGCATTACATGGATATAAGCTCATCAGAAATAGGTGATTTTGCAATTCTTGAATAAGTAGAATACTTTGGTAGGGCAACATTTGAACTATTATTTTAATTATGGGAATTGATACCACAATGTTATGTTCCAATAATCAAGTGATGAAAACCGTAATAAAATAAAATGTCTTTCTGATTTTGAAAAGTATTTGACAATATCGTTCTTTAATTTTCACATCTACAGCAAGCTAAGAATGATGCAGCAATTGAAGGCGAGGCTGAAGGCATCATCATGGCTTTACAAGAAGAACTTATTGCCGTAAGACTGAGGGAAGCAGAGTCAGCTGAGACTATTAAGGACCTCACAGAGAAGATGGAGGAGTTGGAAAAGGTATGTTGGTATAGTTAATGAATCTTGTTAAGGGCAACAAGTTGGCATACGAATTTACTATGGGTATTTGCTGAACTTTGCCGACTTGATTGCGACTTTGGTACCCAACATCAGATAGGCTCTTTCAGGTAATAATCGCAATCAGCGAGCGACTTGCTGCCCTTATCCGTTTTCATAGTTAATGGAGCAAGAATGATACAGCTATTGACAGTGAGGCTGAAAGTATCATTATGGCATTACAAGAAGAACTTATAGCTGTAAGACCAAGGGAAGCAGAGTCGGCTGAGACTATTAAGGATCTCACAGAGAAGATGGAAGAGTTGGAAAAGGTATATGGAGCAAAAATGATGCAGCCATTGAGGATGAGGCTGAAGGTATCATCATTGCATTACAAGAAGAACTTATTGTCGTAAGACTAAGGGAAGCAGAGTCAGCTGAGACTATTAAGGACATCACAGAGAATATGGAAGAGTTAGAAAAGGTATGTTGATATAAGTTATGGAGCAAAATGATGCAGATATTGACGGTGAGACTGAAGGCATCATCATGGCATTACAAGAAGAACTTATTGCCTAAAGACTGAGGGAAGCAGAGGCGGCTGAGACTATTAAGGACCTCACAGAGAAGATGGAAGAGTTAGAAAAGGTATGTTGGTAAAAGATGTCAATATGTTCCAAACCAGACAAATGGTCAAATTATAGAAAATTCAGCATAGATTTTTAACCCAGGACATCACATATTCCAAAATTTGTGTTATTTTTCAAGGAATCAGATTTCACTTAGTCTGGGACTAACCAGACCAGAAACTTTTCAGCTTTTCAGCTGATTTCAGCTCTTTTTATTACACATTTCAGCGGATTTCAGCTATTTTTATTAAACTTTTCAGCTCTTTTTCTTGATAAATTAGCCAAATCTAAGCTCTTTGGTGCAGAATTTGACTGTTTTCAGCTTTATTTTGAAGATTCAGTTTCAGTTCTGACTAACTTAAGTCCTCTTTTTTGCATACTGACCTTAAGGACCTCACAGAGAAAGTAGAAAAGTTGGAAAAGATGGGTCACAGAGCAAATATGGTGTAGTATTTGATGAAGAGGCTGAAGTTGTTATTGTGGCATTACAAAAAGAAAATATTGCAATTAGGATAAGAGAAGCGGAACCAGTTGAGACCAGTGAAAATCTCACAGAGAAAAAATAAGAGTTTGAAGAAGAGTTATTTGGGAATAAAAACAAGATTTGACTATTGTCTATCCAAAATAAATGTGTAACTCATTCTGTTATTTTAGGAGAAGAAGAAGCTGGAAGCTGAGCCTGGCCATGATGTGAAGTTGCTGCAAGAAGAGTTGATAGCAGTAAAGCTACGGGAGGCAGAAGCTAACCTATCGATCAAAGAGTTGAGGCAGAAAGTAGCGGAGCTTGAAGATCACTGGCAGGTAGGTTTTGCCATTCTCATAGAATGAAGTGAAATTCACTTTCTCAATGCAAATTTGTAATTGGCCAGGGATATGATTTACTCCTGGTTTGGTTAAGTAAATTTGTTTTGGCTGCATTTCGCAAACCATATGGCCCACACTCATGATATTTACTAAGTGAATGTGGCCTAGGTCATGGTTTGAGTGTAAAATATACTAATTAAGTACTTAATTTGCATAATTTATACAAAAAGAAATAAAAAATTGTTTAATTAGCATAGGCCTTATGTAGTGCCACTTCCCGCTTAAAATATGCAAATTAAGTATCTAATTTGCATAGTTTATACTAATATTGCTTTTTGGCATATCTTCTGAACTGTACAACCATACTTTAAGATATTTAGTGATACTGAATTAAAAATGCCAGGTCATTTTGTATTGATATTGATAAAGCTTCGGTCAAACTGTAGTAATAATGATAAAGTCTTGGTCACACTGGGTATACATTAGCGCCAGTTGGATTGTGGTTTGAAAGAACCTGTTTTTTATGTTTTATAAATGTTTTTTGAATCACCCATAGTGTGAGAAAAAGATGTAAAGCAATGAAAAGCAATCAGTCTGTTTTCTGCAAAGAATTTTTTTAAGATAACGACATCACATTGTAGCATCTACGAGGGGGTATCAAAAAGTTTTAAACTTTACCCAGAAGAAATGGCGCCAGGAACGAAATTTCATTATGAGAAACTTTAGGCATCTTTACATAGTCAATGTGCAAAGTTACACATTTCTCCCACTTTTAAGTGATTGTCTACAGACCATTTTTGTAGGGATCCTATTTATTGAAAAAATCAGATTTTAGATGTCAATGAAAGTCAACATTTCCAGGTCAGTCATGTTTTATTACACCATTATGACGTCATTCATGGACCGATTTCCATAATTTTGGTATCAATGGATAGAGGAAACCCTACCCATTACTATGGTATCAAACAATTAAACTTTGGTAGTGCCAATAAGATTTACTGAGCCATATAACCCTTCAAATGCAAGGAATTAATTACGCCGCATGTCTCAATTTCCTCAATGCAGCTTATGTTTGATGCGGGTAGGTAGATGACATCAATCACCCCCTGTAAAGAAAGTAAAACTACCTATGAGACAATTTTTGCACCATAATGTTCATAAAGACGAGTGACTATTCTGACAAAATTTCATTGATATAGCTCAATCCCTTCTGGGTAAAGTTTAAAACTTTTTGATACCCCCTCGTAGTTAGCATGTGTGAGAATTTATTAGCAACATTGACATAGGAATGTACTAATGTAATTAAATGTTCCATTTTGTGTCTTATCTTCCTCTGGGAATTTTGGATAAACTATCTGACAAAAATGTGAGTTGAAATCTGCAAACTGTTATGGTTCTACAAATTGATGTGTGTTGTTAGTCATTCCTTATTTAGTTGTGAATTTTGATGTAGTTTTGTCTTGTGATTTATGATAATATACACAGATATCTTTGTTGTTTTCCTTATATTTTCTGTCATTTTTGCTCATTTCTTTGTTTTTCTTGCTTAAATTTACACATAGTTTTTATATTCAGCCAAAAATGTAGCTTTTTTTAAGAGAACATGGTTTTACACTGTTTTTAAGGTTTTTTTCAGCATTTTCAGGTGTTTTCCATCACCCTCAAAAGGTCAATTTTGGTTGACCTCACATGCTCTTGTGTGCTGTAAGTCAGGTGTATGACTACTTCTCTATGTTAAGATATATTTTGAAATTTTCAACAGTTTGAGTAAGTTTTTAAAATTATTGGCCCGTATTCCAGACAGATTTTTAGCTAAACCATTGTTTAACTGAGCATCAACTGTTCAGGAATGATACACATCATTGCAGGTTTCAAGCAGAACAGTTCAATGAGTCGTGCTGTTGTCAAGAAATAAAACCTTAATTTAGCTAAACACCTTTCTGGAATACGGGCCATTTTGTTTAAGGAAAGAAATATTTTTTCCCGCCATATTTCTTTCCTGCCCTCATCAGGGCTAAGACTGTTCTGAGGCCCTTAGCACCCAAGGGAGGGCTGAACACACCAAAAGAAGTTTGGATATGCCCATGGATACTCTCTTTAATACCACGATTACTTCTTACCCATATCGTATTGTTCTTACCCATATTGTATTGTTCAAGTTTTTGTATATTTTATGTTAGATGTTATCAAGTTTGATCCAAAGAAATTGAAAAGAGAATTGAATTGCTCACTGCCATCTTGTTGCTCATGGAGCAAAGTTATTGTACCTCCAGATTCAATAAGAATTTGGTCTGAATGCTTGGCAAATCTTCATGTGATGCATAATACGGTGTGAACATTTTATCGCCAACCATGTTCGCGTGTTCATCAGCATCTGTTGTGGCTTGCTGTAAGCAAAATAATGCCAATTTTCCCATGACTCCATTTTGAAGAGTCTCAAAATGTGTCACGTGCAGCCGTAATATTCTGGTTGTATAATAACTCGCCCTCTGAGAGCAACAAGAAAGATGACCCTCATTTACATTGTGGTCAAATTAAAATGGTGGCAAGCACCTTTTCTCTTTTTTATTTTCTTTGGTTTAATTACTGTTAAGCCAAATTTATACTCAAAATTTACACTAAAACGAAGCATTACCAATGCAAAAGACCACAGCAGCAGAATTACACTCAAAAACAGATGCAATGAAAGTCAGAATTTTTTCATCTTCCTTTAGGGCTTTGATCACATAGAAGTATACGGTATTCGCTATACGCTATTCGATGGCTATATGTTATACAGGCATACGCTATTCGATGGCTATATGTTATACAGGCACGGCGAGCTATACGTTTTTTTCGAATAGTGCACTCTTATGTGACCTGGTAGCATCAAATTCATGTGTTCGATTGAATCTAGACGCGTGCCCAGGTAAAATCGTGCACCGTATACCTGAATAGTATAGTTCTGTGATTGCATCCTAAGTGTGTTGATGCAATATGTTTTACATTTTGATATCAATCTATGGTAAGCTTGAAAAATGATGTAGGCATTTGCATTGGCTGTGTTTCAAGTGTAAATTTAGCTCAAGTTAATTGGTTTGATATGTTGTGTCTTTGTATTAGATATTGTTGATGTTACACAATATACATTTCAGTTATTTGATATACGTTTTGTTCAACATAATGTTCTTATAAACTTCTTGTATTTATAAGAAATTTAAATCAGACAATCATTTAAATTCAACCTAATTCAAAAGGGTTTACAAATGAAGTTATTTAATAAGTCCATCCAATTTTACTTCTGTGAACAGCGCCATCTACAGAGAACAGCCTCGACCAGGAAAGATCGCAATAGTAAACCGACAGTTCAAGCTCTCACAGATGAATTGATGACAGTGAGGTTACGTGAAGCAGACGCTATAGCTGAGATGAAGGAGATGAAACAACGAATTATGGAACTACAGACATCGGTAAGGAGATACAAAAACGTACAGATTTGGAAAAAAGAAAACTTTAAACTTCCATTAAAACTTGAACCCATTCTTGTATTCTAATTATAACCCTAATCCTAACTTAAATCTTATCTTAAAGTCTCGTGAAGAAAACCTTTTCATTTTTACGCGTCTGGTGCGCCGAGGTTAAAGTTCAAACGCAACTCACGGGATACTTGTGAGCTCGCGTGATTTGTTTGTTCTATTGCTGTGTGACTTGATGATCAATTTGATTGGTTTGTTGTTCATGCACGGTGTGATTTGGTCCCGCCCAGAATGAAAAGGTTTTTTCAGATGACTATAATCCCTTAGGTCCGTATGCACAAAAGAGGTTTAAGAGTTAGACCAGGTTTAAAGTTAGACCTGGTTTAAGTCAAATTTTGTATCACAGCTAAATATATTTTCTTCAACCAATTTTGTCATATTTTGTGTTTTCTGTAACATTTTTGGTTGAATCTTCCATATCTTAAAGCTTTTGCATTTTAAAAATGCTTCAAAAGGTTCTTTTGTGGCAGTACAAATTTTGACTTAGACCCGGTCTAACTTTAAACCTGGTCTAAGTCTTAAACCTCTTTTGTGCATACGGACCTTAGCCTTTAAATTTATTTAGGCAGATGAATTATCTGAAGCAACAGCAGTAGGTATACAGACACCTGTTCTAAAATGCAGGTGGGCAGCCAAACAATACTTGTAGGAATTAATGTCAAATTCTCCATGTTGACATTCTTTGTTTTAAAAAAGTTTTTAAACATGTAAGAGACCATTTGCTGCACGTTCACAATAAAACACAAGTAAATACAAAAATACCAAGGTATGAACAGAAATCTACCAAAAGTAACATAGTTGGTCAAAAAATAAATTAATAGTTATGACTGAAAGAGGGTACCTTGTTGGTTGAATCATTCAGTTTTGTTTAAAGGAGCATGTTTCAAATTTTATTTGAATCAGTTGAGCCCTTTGATTTTATGGGCAATTTTGTATTTTAGAGCTGCCTATACGTTAATACTACATGAATTAATTATGGTAACAAGAAATAGACACCTTTTCACATATATCTCCAAAATGGAACATAACTCGGGTGAAAATTTTCACATGCCGTGGGTAATGAGAAAAATATGAGCAACATTTTGGTACCAAATTCTGAAAAAGTTTGAAAAAATGTTGAAACAATCGAACCATGCTCCTTTAAGCTCAATAATGTCCAAAAGAAAGAGAACAGATAAATCAAATTGTTGTTGAAATGCATGTGGCCATGCACTTTCTGACATAAATTAGAAAATTATCTTATTGTATTTCTTTGAATGATGCTTTTGGTGACAGTGTCAAGAGCCAATTTGACATAATGGGAGAGAAGTTAAGATTTTGTTTCATTCTAGTGGTAAGATGTTATATAGGTAAAACATATGGCAGCCATTGCAGATACAACTTTATGCATTCACGATTAATGGTAACATTGCTTTTTCCTTGCATAGAATCAAATGACCAGTAATCAGATGAGAAGAATAGAAGAAGAACGTGTACAACTCAAAGAAGAACTTGATGGAACGGAGAAAAGGAAAGAAGAATTACAGAGTGGGCTCAATGAAGCATCTAAGGAACTTTGCAAACTAGAAGCTAAGGTAGCAATTTCAGAAAGCAAGATTTTTAAAACTTCTGTGTTGGTATGGTGTAATAAGATTAGACAAAAAAAAAATGTTTGTTTGCCCTCCAATGGAAAAATTAAAATTTTGGGTCGGTCAGTCGGTTGATCCTTTTTTCCCCCTTTTTTTTTCTCTTCACATTTATTTAAAGAATGATGTCATTCCATGGATTTTATCGTGAATACCAAGCAATGCAGGGCTTGATCAAGGAGTGTGGTTCATTATTTATAGGAAATATGCATTTTATACTACTAAATGTGACTTTATACTGCTAAATTTTACGTTTTCCATAGAAAATATTGAGTTTTCATATTTTACATGTTTGAAGAAAACAAAAAATAAATAAAATACCCGACCCAAATTTTTGGCATTTTAGGGTCGGTCGCGGAGGGCAAACAAACATTTTTTTTTAGGCCTTATGTTTCTTTGATCAAGACATGCTATATATTTTATGAGTTTGTTGCCTGAGGTAGAAGGAGATGAGCTAGGCAATTTCAATTATAGGCCAACAAAAAATTAAATGGACAGCATAAACAAAAATCCATATTGCAGGGCCCATTACTTGTAAATGCAACCCCACTATATATATTTGTTTATGTCATATCGAATGGGTGATTTTAACATTGACCTTCGATGATCTTGTTTTCCATCCCTCCTACCCTGACCTTCATTACTAGTATAAACAAAAATTCAGAGTCCAGGGCCCTATTGTTTGTAAATGCAACCCTCAACCTGTATTTACATTGTTCAATAATGTTTTGATTTGCCTATAACATGTTTTGTAGTTCAACTCAATTTATGACTATTTGAAAAGTTTAAATTAGAGACTTATTGACCAATCACCTATGAGTAACATGTCAGTTCGGTGGAACTCACAATTCGGATACGTATCTGAATTTGGATACACCGTATCAAAATTCTGATACCCGTATCCGAATTTGGATTAAAAACAGCTGAAACGGGATATCAGCTGATATTAATATTCAGCTTCGCCTCGCATCATACCGGTATGTATAAAAGACAATAACATCATCATTTGTCATCTAAATTCCAAAGAAAGTTTTGGCCAAATTATTTTGCCTTCTGTGATAAGGAGCTATCAGTACATGTTTCGAAGCTGTCTTGTTGGAATTGCACAGATGAAAATGACATTTCCACATATACATTTATCATAGATGCAAGAAAGATGTTCTACATGTACTTGCCAGCTTGCGCTATCGATTTGTTTCCTGCGTCACGACAGGCGTATCAGAATTTGGATACCCCTCCATATCCTAATTCTAATACCGGTATCACAATTTGGATACAAAATGTACGTGGGTGTCCGTATTCAGATACGTATTCGAATTGTGAGTTCCGCCGAACTGATGTAGGTTTTATCATGTGTTATTTTCCCAGTGATGGGATGGAAAAAATGTCAGTTTTTTTTCTGGGAAAAAATGTCATTTTTTGCTTGAAAAAATGTAATTTTTGCCATAATATTGTGAAGGAAGTCAAAAAAAGTAGCATGTAGGTTACAACATGCAGTGGGTTTTCCAGACCACATTTATGTATGCTAATTCTTAATCAAATTTTTAACAATTCACCTATTTCAGAGCAAGGAAGAAATGATCACCGTTCGTTTAAGAGAAACAGAAGCCAACGCCTCTGTGGCTGAGTTACAAAATAAAATATCAGAGCTCAAAATTGCAGTAAGTATACCTCATAGTCAATTTCCTATTTTTTTTTCTCTAAGAAAATGATTTTTGACACAAGAGAAATCTTGACCCCTGAAATGACTTGTGCTAAAATTGTATTTGTATTGGATGTTTACTGGTGACGAAACATTTTATTTTCTCCAATCTTGTTACCAAATACAATCAGAAGAAAAATGATAATTCACTTTTTTCCCCAAAGCAAATTATTTTCATTTCACTTTTCATTTCAGTGCATTTAACTTAACACTTTTGGTCACTCTGCTTGTTCTATGAATATGGGTAAATATCTTGGGGCTGGTGCCATATTCTAAATTATGAGGTTGTGAAATTAATCTATAATTTTTGAAGTATACATCGGTAAACTAAAGTGAAAGAATAATGTGCTGCTTTCTTCGTAAGGTTTGCAGGCATTATCTCTGTGTGTACACTTATATCAAGTTAGCTCAAACGGTACAGTGCTCGCTTGCGGTGCAAAAGATCCATAGTTCAAACACAGGAGGTGCCAAAAATTAAGCCTGCTTGAAATTCCCTTGGACAAGAAAGTAACTGCTAATGGAAAATGGAAACCCATATGAACCTCGGGGAGCTGATCTCCAGGCGGCGATGGTGCATATGTGAGCTGATAAGGTTCAGCACCACTAGAAGTTGCCTCAGAATCTGAAATGGTGCTTGGCATGGAATGGTTACTTGGGCCACAGTGATCAACAAACACCTGTTTACTGTGCTTAGGCAGCGTGGAATTACAAATCAGGGAGGCATAGCGCACTAAGGCCAAAAAAAACAAAAATTGTTTGGTTGCCCTCCAATTTTTTTTTTTTTTTAATTTTTGCTTTTTTTGATATTCAACCCTCAAAATGTTTAGGATTTTCCAAATCACTACAAAAGTATTTGATTGTTAGATTTGAATGTCGTGGGGGAAGTTGTGAAGGCTAGAGCGGCCGATCGACCTAGCAATCCGTGGAAGAGTATGAAAAAAAAAAAAAAAAACCCGACCTGAAAAAGCTGTGGAGGGCAACCAAATATTTTTTTTTTGCCTTATTTGTTGACTTGTTTATCAAGAACAATTCAATATATGCTCTAAATTGCTTTATCTTTTCATGTTACTTTATTTTATCAGAACGAGGAGCTGAGAGCAAAAAATACCTTAAAAGTTAGCGAATCAGATGTAACTTCTCAGGAATTACAGAGTAAAATTAATGAGTTACAAGATGAGGTATGTATATTATTATTTTTTTATATAAACCCAACCAAAATTTCAGAATTATTTTTCTTTTTTTTAGCATTGACTGCCAAAATAATGTAAAGATAAGAGCATGTTTATTTTTGCACAAGCGTAGAAATATTGTATCATTACATAGAGTTACATAGCAAATGTGTGTAGTTGTGATATAAATTATGTTGGTCTGTACTATACTGCTATGCACCTCCATATAAAAACACAAAATGTCTTCAAGCTGTAGTAGGTCACACTCTTGCATTCTATAAAACTTGCAATGCTCAAAATTCTTCATTATTTCCTCTTTGGTGTAAAAACAGTTCTTCATGAATCATGAAAAGATGTAAGCTTTGTAATTTACGGCAAAGTTTTTTGCAAAAAAATAGAAGATGTTTTGATATTTCAATTGAATGCAACATCACCATAACATCGTAAGAGCATCAGTGATGCTTTCCCAACCTGTTTTCATGAAGAAACATGGGAAAACATCTTGAAAAATTTCAAAGCTAGCATTGAAATTTTAAGCACCTCTTGCCATATTCTAATCCCTCTTTTAAAATACCCTTTTATGATCAATCTCTTTGCATTGGTAAAGAGAGCACTAATACTTTTACAATCCTTTTGAGATACTCCTGCGATGTCACAATGTGATTTCGAACAAATTGCCAAGGCATTTGCAATGTTTGTTTTTTTAGAAAAGAGACTGATCAACCATTCACAATATCAAGACGTGGTCAAGATGGTGATGCTCTCACAATGCACACTGATGCATCGAGAATACATTGCAAATGCATCATGAAAGTTTTAATACCCTTAAACCTTTCTTACACAAGACCCAGAACTTCTCTACGCATATATCATTATGCCCGCTACACCTTTCCTTTTAATGTGGTTATTTAGCATTCCAAGCTGTATTACCCAGAATCTCTTTGAAAGCAATCCCAACTTTAGTGCACCTTCTTTTTCTTGATCTTATAGCCTTTGAAATCTGTGTAGCTGTATATAATAGATCTTTCTATGTATCCAAGTAGGTAGCTGTTTGATTCTATATTCCATATTTTCGTTCAACTTTTCCTCAGGGGTGTGATTATGCCTGGATTTTTATGGACTTCACAATTTCTAAATGCATTTCATATGGATTTTTTAAACATATTAAAAAAAAATAGAATTATATTATTATTATATTTGTAGTAGATGATTACAGCTTTTAAAGAGCTGCACAAGTGTAGAAACCTTCAAGCTTGTCCCTGAATCTCACTCGATGGGCTCCACTCGCTTGCTTCGCTTTACCTAGATTTAAAAAGAAAACCAATCACACCCCTGATTTTTATTTCACGTCATAATTTTTCTCTTCCACACCATTTTCGTCAGATTTGTTATTGCACACAATGTTTTAATTTAATTTTAAAAACTCATAATTTTTAATCATAAGCAGTTCAATCTCATATCATGTTCATATTAATTAGTTGCATTCATTTATTAATTGTATTCATTTTTTTCCAAACTATTAAAATGACATATTGTACTTAACATTTTCATGTTAGTTCTTTGTTCAATAAGTAACATTTTTTTGTAATTAAAGGAATATACTACATTGTGGTTTTTAGTAAATATCAAACTTTAAGAAAAGTCATGAAAGGAAAGTTGCTTGTCTTTTCTTGACCTTAAAGGATTTTACAGTATAAAATATACTCCAAAATAGTCAAATCTGTAGAAATTGGACCATTTCAGCCTCACTTTGGAAATGATCGTTAGGTATAAAATATACTATCTTTTCTAAAAAATTCATTTTATCATTCTTTAGAATATGCAACCTTTGAAAAAACTGATTCTATGTTCAAGTTCGAGAATATCACATATGACATTTGGCCCAGCATTTTAATCAGTGTTCACGCTGAGGATTTTGATTTTGTGTCAAAGTGACATAAAAGGAAAAAATACAACTCACCATTGCCAATTTCGGAAAGATCACATCAAAAATGAGAGTAATTTTGAATATAATCTGAATAAAACTGAATAAGTGAACGCTGTGTATAACCAAAACCCTATTTTTGACTTTTTGGAACCCCTTGCACCAATTTTTGAACTTCTGTGCCAATTTTGCAACATGCAGCCTTAGCGGGAACACTGAACTTATTCTTGTTCATTTTCATGTTCGCTTGATTGACATTGTACTGGTTTACATTTTTTGTCTCGCCTGAAAATTTTCAGAAGAGACATAGCATTCCTATTTTCTGTCCGCCGTCCACAATTTTTGTCCGGAGCAAATCTCGAAAACCGCATGCCCTACGTTAATGATATTTGGTGACTGGGTAGACCTGGAGCCGAACTGGATCCAGCAACAATTTCGGCGCAAAATATGCTAATTAAGTACCTAATTTGCATAATTTATGCATAAAATGCTTTGAAAGGCATATTTTACAAACCGTGCACCCTACATTCATGACATTTGGTGGGTAGGTGAGGATAGAGCTCTGATTGTGCCACCTGCAATTTGAGCGCAAAACATGCTAATTAAGTACCTAATTTGCATAATTTATGCATAAAATGTTTTATTTTTCAACTTTGTCCGATTTCAAAGGTTAAGGTGTCAAATTGTTTGTCTTGGACCAGTGATCAAAAGTGTCAAAGGTGACCCGGTCATCCGACCACTCCTTTGGGGTCAAAGGTCAAAAGAAAGGTCAAATTTGTGCGATTTCAAAAGTTAAGGTGTCAAATTGTTTGTCTTGGACCATCCATCAAAAGTGTCAATGGTGACCCCGTCGTCCGACCACTCACTTGGGGTCAAAGGTCAAAAGAAAGGTCAAATTTTCAACTTTGTCCTATTTCAAAGATTAAGGTGTCAAATTGTTTGTCTTGGACCAGAGATCAAAAGTGTCAATGGTGACCCCGTCGTCCGACCTTTCCCTTGAATGATTAAGTAGGCGGTCGATACGCAGGCGAGACTACTGGTTCGAGAACCATCTTGTTTTGAACCCTAAGGGGTGACAAGTACATTTGTTTTGAATTTCGGAATAGATTTATAAGGGTTATTTATAAATCATAGTAATAAAGTTTCAAGTTACAGATCCAATTATTTTTAAAGAAGTTTCTCATATAGATAAATTTCATTGTTTTCAGGAACCTTGTTGACATTGTTCTGCACTGTACTGTAGACTTAAATTAGATCTGTAACTATTTAGAAACTTTATCACAATTGATTGAATCATTTTGATCATGTTTCAACTCATACTAAGCATATACCAGTTGAATTAGCCATGATTTGTCAGTGAATTAATCATGCTGTATATTTCAGTTGCATTTTCATTTAACAACTAGAAAACTGACTAAAGCAGAAGTCACCCTTTTGCAAAAATGCTAACAATAACAAATATTGTTCTGTGTATAGAAAAAAAATGGAAGCTGTCACCTGTGGATAATCATAACAGATTTTTGTTGATTTGTTGTTGATATTATCATTTCTGTCTGACCTCAAACCATTTGGCCTGAAAACTTGTTGGTTTGCTGAAGTGTAGCCTTTAGTAAAAATGTAACTGTATTATACCAAATAGTTTATTGTTGTAGTACTAGTAGTACTCTTGTCTTGCTTTATTTTTTTTAAATTGAAAATCATTGGTTGTCAGCAGAATTACTTTTTGATTTTGGCCAAAGTTGCTTAAAGCTGTAGATATACTTTGTAATTTTTACCATCTTGAAAATCCATAGAGCTGAATGCATATTGACCTGGAGTTCCTAGACGATATTATCGATCGGGATAATCCACTAAAACTACAAATAGAATGATAAAAAATCTAGATGGTGATATCAATTTCAAATGAAAATGTTTCTCTGTGGAGACAGAATAAAATCCACAGTACCTGTCAAGGACATATTTCAGATTATAATGAAAAGACCAAGGTAATTATGGTATTACTCTCGACCTAATGAGATCGATCTATGCCCCGTTGAACACCATCATAAAACATTTTCATTAATGGTGAAACATTTTACTCCATGACAAAAATTTTATACCATGAGAAAAAATCAAAATGAAAATTTTCATTCCGAATGAAAATTTAACATAGTGGTGCAAATGTAACACCATGAGAAAAATTCTGAATGAAAATGACTACAAAAATTACAAAGTATATCTAGGCCTTTAGAGTAATAGTCAAAAGTTTTCAAAGGTCAGTCAGGTTACAGAAAACAAACTTTTTAAAGCTTTAGCCTCATTCACACCTCATAAGAGGGCAATAGATTATTCATCATAAGATCCTGATTTTCCATTGATGATCTTGTATTTTCAATAAAATCATGAATGTTTGCTCTACAATAATAAGCCAAAGTTATCATTCACTGAAATTTGTCTAATTCTAACACTTACTGAAGACATATTGAAGACCATTTTTACAGAAATGCTGAAATGTGGGTGGAAATATGTGGCGTAATTTGCTGCAATACCACATATAACACTGGTTGTTTGTTATTTGTGTGGTTACCATACCTTAAAGGGACTGGCCTAGATTCTTCCCACTAATTTTTTACCTGCATATTTTTTTACTTGAATCGATAGAACATGTTTATAATAATATAACCTACAAGTGGTTTTCCATGATTTTGAGGAACATTGGAGAAAATAGCAATTCTTTACCTACTTTAATTTTTGTCGCCGGAGACAAAAAGTGGTGTGAAAACAGTGTTTCTAGTTTGAAAACTGATAAAAATCTTGTTTCTACACTTGTGATTACCAAACAAATTATTTTTGATGAAATTGTTTCCCTTTTGATATGTTTTAAATTATCTCCAGGAGCTTTGTTTGATCTTTTATCAGGTAAATCCATCTGAGGTACAAAAGTTAGGATTTAGGAAACACACCACCATCAAAGAATGATATATTGCAAATTAATTCTCTCTCAATTTGAGCCATTTGTGTGTAATGTTTTGCAGTTTTTTGGATTTTACTATACTTTTAAGCTTTGTTTAGAGCATTTCCATAATTATTTAATTCTAGGTGGAATCTAGGCTAGTCCCTCTCTCGTAACTCTCAAGCATTTCTAAATGCATATTTTTTAAAAATATGCATGTACAATATACACTATGTCAAAAATGCATATAGTTTCCTCTGGTATTTGAACCCCTGACCTTTCAAATTCTGATCCAATGTCCAGCTATTGAAAGTCACTTGCCGGGGCCTGCTTCAACTGCAGTTCATGACAATTCCATGACTGTTATGTATTTGGACGTTTGACTATTTTTGGTTTTGCATGTCAGATAGAGACTTGTTAGGGTTAAAGCAATACTTTAGAGTGTTAAAAATGAAGTACCACCTGTCACCCATGACTTTCGATTTTTTTATTAGTTGATTGGGTTTGTTTTTGGTAGATATTAATACCCCCAAACGATTTGGCTAAAATATGCCTCCTTTTTCTGTTATGGCCATTTGTTGAATTAAATTTGGGATCCCAAATTTAATTCCACGTGTATTAGTATATAGAGAGTATGCATGTGCTTTTTATCTATTTTTCTGTAGCAAAACAAGTTTTTGACAAAATACAATTGAAAACGCTATTAGACAGTCGCATTCCTTCATTTTAGGCTGTCTTTACTCAAAAAAAACCCAAAACATTTCTGATCTAAATTTTATAGTATTGCTTTAAGTAATCATGTTCATACAAAGGTATTATGAACATCAATAACTGTGTTTAAAACCACTTTTTGGGAAATACTATGTTAAAAATGGCTCCCTTTGGATCCAGTGTCCAAATATGGCAAGCCATCAAATGTCTTAACAGTAATTTTCCAAATTTGCACTCATATGTATCTTCCTATCTGTCACATATACAGAATTGGGCTAATTTTTTGATTTTTGCTTGTTTGCTTTTGTTGGATAAAGTTATGTTAGGGTTAACAGGACGTGTTAAAACTTTTAATTGAATAAGTTCATCAGGACTCAAATCAAATTCTTATAAAATACTGTATCTACTTACTGTTTTGTGAAGTGACACCAACCTTTAAAAACTACTGAATAAAGAAAGATCTTGGACCCCTATGGAAATAAGCTTGACATTAGAGGCTTTCTTGGGTTATCCTTGGTGATTAGCCTAAAGAATTCTTTCTTTCTTTCTTATAGGCGAAAGCGGACCTACGTCATACGCAGGGTGTACGCAGCACAATGATCTAAAAATAACTCACGCTGGACTTCGTGCGCGGTGAAAACAATCAATACTTCAGCCAGGCATCCCTTCATTTTCTTTCTTTTTTAGCCAGACGAAAATCTGTGAAATGATGAGCTGTTTGTCATTTTGTTATGACTTGAATACCACACATCTCATATGATTTTGGAATCGAAATATTTTGACAATTTGCTAAAATCAATCGAAGTTTCCGCGAGCCGTCATTTTCTCCATTGAATTGAATGGGAAGTCGGAAAATGTTTTCACCGCGCTATTTGGACAAACGTCCCGGATGTAAACAAAACGCCCGGATGTCCGCTCCTGCCTATATCAGCTGCAAGTACAAGCTTCCTGTAAAGAAGCGAAACGTCACTTCACAAAACAGATTTTATGTATACAGACTCTATAAAAATGTTAGATTTTTGTTCCTCTGCATTTTTGTTCAAATCTTTCCCATTTTTGTTCCCAGTGCAATCAACTCAGGAGGAGAGTGAATCGGTTATCGGGTGATTTCAGCAAACCACCGTCAGTCCCACTAGAAACTCTTATCGATGATGACCAAATGGACTTCTTAGAAGATTTAAACATGTCAACGGCAGCAATGGACTCTGATTATGAGGAGAAGACGACTGAAGATCCCAAGCCTACCAAATCAACAGATGTTTAATGATGGTAGCCAGTTTGTTTTTTTTTAAATAAAATTTTAAGGGTATTATCGCATATTTCAAAGGTAGATTCTAAACAATGCTGTTATTTTGGATTTCAATTTTGGTTACTAAAAATGACTGAAACAGTTTTGGAATACATATAGATTGACAAATGATGCTGCGAAAGATAACACGGCTCAAGAGCAGCAGCTTTTGTGTTTGAAATATGATGTAAATCAAAAGCAACGATATGGAATGACTCGCTTTACGTGGAGTTGTATTGTTTGGAATCCCCCTCTCTAATTCTGAAGGATTAATAGATATTTATTGATAAATATGCTTTTATGAAAAATGAGAAAGGAAATATGTAGTACCACATGTGAAATGCTGCTTTCATACTCATGTAGTTATGTCGCTGTGTGACGTATATTTTTTGATTGTTGTGTGCAGCAACAACTTGGTATGCATCTCTAAAGCTATGGACTCAAATAAATGGCATGCAAGAAATGAGTTTTTATGTGAATGCAAGAATCTGCAGGTGACAAACCATTTCAATTTCCACTGACATAAGACGGACATTTTGAGGTATTTTTCACATTCTTGCGGTAATGTGTTAGTGAACAAAACTTCGGGCAGCCATTGCAGATACAACTTTCTTACACTCGCATGACGACATACAGACATATCATAGGAACAATCACTGATAATGATACACAGGTTGTATAGAAACGATGAACTGAAACTGAAATTAGAGATTGACATGTGTAAATCTTATTCCTTTGATCAAACAAGACACATTTTCTGTGAAATTGTTTTGGAAATTGTATTCTGTTTAATATATTGTATATATCCTAAACACCCTCCCATTGAAATACGTACAACAGTTCCATTGCTCCAACCCTACTACTAATCCTACTGATATAAAACTGTTAATATATTCAAGAGTTCTAGCAAATACGCTGTTCTCTGCCTCTGGTCTATAACGATCCGCACTAACCAAAGATGGGGACACATGGCGGGGTACATGCAATCAAATGCTCAGTCAGTTTGTTCAACCAGTCAAGATTACAGTCTTCATTTACCATGGGGAACAAATGGAGCAATCTAAATGGAGCGCAGATCCTGATGCATGTCCATCTCCGAGATCCAGATCAGAGATCCGCATCTCTGTCGACCAATTACACGTACGCATGTACGCAGAGTGCTGTACAGCAGATCCGGATCTGACGCCCGTGTAGCCAAAGTCTACTGCAAAGCGGCTTAAAGAGATGTGCATTCCTGTGTGGATTGCCCAATTGATGTGGTGTTCAGGTACCATGTTATTTGCTCATTACTCAAAAGGTTTTTAAAAAAGCTTCTTTTTTTATTTTCTGCAAGTCAACCAATACAAAAAACGCAACATACTTTTGGACTTTGCAATTTTTGCCAATACAAATTTCATAACATAATACTGTAAAAGTGGTATTTTTCACACTATATTTATTTTTGCGCTCGTCGCGCTCAACTCAACTAGCGCGAAATTAAATCACTTCATATATGCACTGCATGAAATTATTTTGCATGAGTTATATTTTATTTAGTACCTTCCTGCACATTAGTTTATTGTTACAGGGTATATGCCTATTTGATACATATTATGTTATTAGACTCTTATGTTTATTTTGTTGACATTCTGCAATCTTATTGTTAACACATTTAAGTGATTATGTGTATAGATATAAAGGCCCATATTCCAGAAAGCTAAACCACGGTTTAACTATCTTCAACTGTCCAGGAATGATACGCACCATTGCAGCTTTCAAGTGGAACAGTTCAATGAGCCATGCTGTTGAGGAGAATTAAAACTGTGGTTTAGCTAAACTCCTTTCTGGAATCAAAGATAAGAGAGCACATGGATATTCTGCTTCATAAACCATTGAAAATATGTGTGTCTCACAATTAACTATAAAGGATCTCTAGCCTTCCCCACAGTCAAGACTTATGCAATCATGCTAAAAGGTACATTGGCTAGTATCGTACCCACTGGAGGTGTTTGGCTGTATACATCAATGGTAGACTTGCTGTTGCAGAGTCAGTTCACTAAATATAGCCAAATTGTTTTTCATGGTGCAATTGAGGTGAATCTTGTGTAAAATAAAAGACACGGTGAAACTTCTTAATAAATTGTTTCACTTTGAAGGAAGCTAAAAATTTCTTCATTTACCGCGGTGTTTTTTTAAATTTTAATATATTAATTGCATTATTCGACATTGGAATTGTTGATTGAGCAAAGACTACGCCATGAGCTAACTATGTATATCCCATAGCTTGGACCATTGATTATCATTGATAATAACTCCCGCGCTATTCAAACCGTTCTAATCTCAAGTGCTGCTGAGACAGACATAGCTTCAAAAGGATTTTCCTAGCTCTATAGAAATTCTATTCAGTGCTAATCAAGGTTAATCGTGGTAACCATCCATGTATCTATTATCTATGCTGGAATACAGGCCATAATGTTCATTTTGATGAGACAAGTAATATCTGTGGTATTCAAGAGAAATTTTAAAGGTACGGGGGATGTCCAATAAGTTTGTGGTGTGAGGTAGAAGGAATTGAGCTATGAGTTTAAGTAATATGCTTATAGCTTAAAGGAGCATGGTCCGATTGGTTCAATTTTTTCCCAAACATTTTAAGATTTTGCTTCTAAACTATTGCTCATATTTTTCTCATAACTCCTGTGAAATTTCTCAGCTTAGTTATGTTTCGTTTTGGAGATATCTGTGAAACTGTGTCTAATTATGGTAACCATAATTATTTTTACACAGTAGAGAATAGGCAGCTCCGAAACACAAAATTGGCCATAAAATGTTAACGGTTTGACCAATTCAGCTGAAATTTGGAACTTAAACCTCTTTAGTTGTCATCTTTCAAATGACACTGAAAACACAATTTTGGAAAATCGGACCAAGCTCCTTTAACCTAATTGATGAATATCTGTAATGGTTCAAGTAAGTATATGCTTTTGTTTTTATTTAACAGGAATTCAAAACTTTGCCAGTTAGAGGTGTCTGAAAGAGGGTTTTTGCCCTTAAAATCTGAAGAAATAACAAAACTTATCTGACATGCATTAACCGTAAAATCCATCTTCAAAGCATACACCCAACAAAGACAAGGTCTGAACACTTGAGAAAGAATTTTCCTTGAAATTCCATGAAAAGAATTGGGCTGCAGATTTCAAAAATGTCAGGGAGGAGATGGATTTGGGAGTTCTTGAATATTTATAAGTTAATACAAGTTTTTCATTGGTTAGTTAGCGGATACCCGTAAGAAGTATTTTTGACTACTTTCCTGCGTGTGCGTTAATGCTCGAGTACAGTCGTGCTGGTATGCGTTTACGCGTTGCGCCTGTGTGTTTTATACACGCGGGGGAAGTACTTCCGCATGGGCATGGTAATACCGTATGGCTCACAGCAAAGTACTGAATTTGTTGACTTTTAGATACATCATGGTTTATTTTGGAGAAGTATTGCAAAATACCATCCCTTGGTGTTGGATGATAGAGACTTCCTCCAAAGTCTCCATCATCCAACACCTCGAGGACAGTATTTTGCGATACTTCCCCTCAAACCATGTTGTATTTGTATAGTATCTTAATGGTTGCTTTTAATGATTTTTAATGCTTAATTCTAACAGGCAAGTTTTCAAATATTTGTTGTCATCGATTAAGTTGGAAGTACATATTGTATCAATAAAAACTGCACAGCTTGTCTATTTCTACCACAGGCCACCAACTTATTGAACTCCCCTGCTTTGGGACCATTTCTCAACATGGTTTATTGAATTTGCAGTTGTCAATTGTAATCCTTATACTTGGGATTACTATTTTGTCATGTGAGTTGAAGAAAGTCATATCTGCAATAGCTGCCATTTTATTAAGAAATTGCATTGTACACTCTATAATGTTCAGTCTTGGGTCAGTGACTCTTGAAATGGTTCTTCAGGTGACACCGTCACCTGAAGAACCATTTCAAGAGCCACTGATATATATCAGAGACAATTTGAGGGATTTTTCAGTCTAGTGATAAGGTGTTAAATAAAAGTAATATATTGGAGTTATTTTGGATTTTCTTCTTCTTGGACTCACATGACAATTTGTTTCACTGCCTCTAAATAATGCAGACAACTATATTAGGTCTTCTGACACAAATATTTGAGGTGCCAACCCTATATATCTCCTGCATTATTTGAGAACAAGGAAGTAACATCTGGTTTATACATATAAATTCTGTAATCTAGTTTCTAAACTTTAGATGAAAACAAAATTCAGGCTTATCACAAGCCAGTATCATTCCAGTACTTCATTAAGCTTATTTAACTTTAGAATTGTGTTAGTAATAACACAATTCTAAAGTTGTGGCAACATTGTCACTACTAAGTCACCATGTAGGCACAGTGCAGCATGGTGACTACATGAGGAGGATTTTAGCTGTGTACTGTCACTGCTACTTTATGCTTGATCTGCCATCTTGGTTACATATTTTCAATCACAATACATTGTAAATGTGTTATTCCTTTCAGTTAGTGTGTAGTAACTAATTATAGTTGACAAGCATGCCATGGTTTTGGTTTTTAACAACTCATTATGCTAAAAATAGTTATTTTTGAAATGAAGAAAAATTGTGTATGATCAGCTTGACAAATCTAACCTATAATTGTATGTACATTTGCAAATATGGTAGACAAGGAGAGTAAAAGCAGTGGTTCCATTATTCTTCCACAAGAACTTCACGGCTTCCACCAAGTACACAGCAAATTTCCTTCTTACATAGTCGCCATGCTTCACTTTGACTCTATGGGTACTCTATAGTAGTGACAATGTTGTCACTACATTTGTTGTCATTTACAAGGCACCGCCTAGTTGGTACCCAGTAAATGGTTAAAGATTTCATGGCAACATTGTCACTACCTGAGATAAGTAAGCCATACAGATGGCTTACTTATCTCAGGTCACTACTGAGTCACCATGTAGGCACAGTGCATCATGGTGACTACATGAGGAGGATTTTAGCTGTGTACCATCGCTGCTACTTTATAAGAGAAATTGTATTGATACATAAAAAGAAGTCTTTATATTCTCTGCACTTGAATTTTACAAATATATGACATATGAATTTTCAAAAATACTTCACCAAGGAGTGTATTTGTGCAGTCCAAAGTACAATATAGTTGTTGTGGTTACTATGATTTAGTTAAATGGTTTTGTGCAATGTATAAATAGTTTAAATCAAATATGATTTTTAGAAAATCATTTATTTAACCAAAAGATATATGCAGCATTTGTTGCTCAATTTGTATCAAGATATAAATATGTTTAGAGTTCAAGGGTTCCATCAGTGAGACATCTTTTGACATCTGCCTATATGCAGTCTTAGAATTGAGGACCCTAGAACTAAAAGGGGGTTAAGTCACAAAATCTTGAAAATTGAGTTGTGTCAATTTTCTGCTACAGAATTCTCATTTCTATATTCTGTACAAGTTTTGTAGTAATTTGATGATCAGAGCATGTATAAGAGTCACTGCGAGATACAGCAATACCATTCAAGACAACACAAATGATATAATGTTTGTGCCATTTTCTCAGTTTGCACTCAATGTGACTATAACCCCCTTCTTGTTCTAGAGTCCTCAATTTTAAAGTGCACTTTGTGTTAAGACTGCCTATCTGTAGAATTTAACTTGCCGTACTCTAAACACATCTTTATCAACAGATATAAAGGGGAGATTTTTAACTGTGTTGCTGGTTTGAAAAATTAGTGAACGAAAATTTGGGAGCAGGTGTGTTTTCCAAAACCTCAGCTCCAACTCAACACAAGAAGTAGTACACATGCCAGTTGTTCATTTAGATGTTAAATAAATGTAACATGTGGAAGCCATTGTAGATCAAGGAAATTATAGGGGGGAACAGGCTTTCTCCGCCATCTTGTGTCGCTCATGGAGCAGAGTTATTGTACCTCCGGATATATTCGGAATTTGACCCGATATCCAGGCAGATCGCGTAAATCTTCACCTGACGCATATACAGCGTGTGCAATTTGTTTCACGCACAAACCGTGTCTGCGTTTCATGTAGCGTGCATTGCGATTTGCTCTGATTAAAGTACGCCGATTTTCCCGCTAATCCGTTGCGAAGACTCTCGAAGTGTTGCACGCGGAGCCGTAAAATGCTGGAGGGACAATAACTCACCCTCCATAAGCGACAATCAAAGATGGCTGCCGTCCCATAGGATTTATACAGCGATGAAATCAAAATGGCGGAGAAAGCCTGTTCCCCCCTATAACTTCCTTGTTGTAGATGCAACTTTCTTGCTCTCACATGACGGTATGTGTTCATTTGGTAAGGACCAGTTTACCCAATGTTAAGGTCCATGCGGTGGACTAGCACTTAAAAAAATGTGATATAGGTTGTTTCTAATCTCCCATTTAAATCTGGTATTTGCTAACATTGATTGAAATAAGGTTCCCCCAAAAAATTGTTTGTTTGTCCATAACGGCCTCTGAAAAGGTAAGGTCGGTAGGTCTGCTTTTTTTTTTAAATTTTTTGTTGTTGTAACAAATGTACATGAAACTCACCTTAAAGAACTGAAAAATTGAAAAAGAAATAAACTTAACTTACGAGAACAATATACTGTTTATTCTTAAGAGGTCTTCTACATTGGAAAATACAGTTCATGTCAATTCATTTCATATTTTTACGATATGAAGACTTTCTTGGTGAATTTTTATATCTTTTTGCTTGAAAAATCCTCAAAAAAGAGTTAAAAAGTAAATAAAAAAACTTTATAAAGCACACGGTCGGCCCTAATTTTGACGGTCGGTCGGACGAGGACAAACAAACAAACAATTTTTTTTTTTTGGCCTAAGCACTTTTAAATGGTTTCAATTCAACATTGATATGCAATCAATATGTGAAAACT
>JXSR01S017331.1:0-11660 GCA_000969725.1 Ophiothrix spiculata
GTTTTTTTATTTTTTTTGAGTTAAAAAATTAAAATAAATTGATCACAACTGAAATACACCTAATATGGAATGTGATCCAAAACAATGCTACTAAACATATAGACATTGATCGTCATGTATACGGAATGTTTGTTTGTTTGTTTTTTGAGGTTATGCATTCACAAAAGCCTGATCTTTGAATAAGAATCATAAAACACTTCATGTTGAAAATGCATCTATCTTGAGGTTGAAATGAATAAAATTTTACACAAAACTGTTTAAAAATGATCGCAGAACACCTTTTTCATTTCCTAACTATCTCTTGCCTAAAAATATAGTTTCCAGTAGAATTTTAAGCAAATGCCTTAAATTTTATATCACTGTCTGATGTTTTCAACCTAGGGTGAACCAATCACTAATTTGTGAAATGGGGGGTGATTTGGGCCTTGTAACTACCCATGTCCAAGGTATATATATTTACACTTTAAAAGCATATCTTATTCAATGGGGTTTTGTTTGAGTTTATGTCAAACCGAACACCTTTTTTGTAAGATATCACAAAAATAATTGCGTTCAAATAGGTTACAATCACAACAGAATTGTGGGTAAAGAGGAGAGCATACAGTGCCGCACTACTTCCAAGTGTTTCAGGGGAGTTTTGCGGTTGTGTGGCAACAAAATTGTATCATGAAAATGGAACACATGTTCCAATAAATCAACATGCATATAATACTAAATTATATTTAAATGTAAATTCAAACTATCAATATTCCTCTCATAATTAATTCACTCACTATTAATGGCTTGATAATTATTCCGATCTGAATAATGGATGCAACATGCTTTATATTCATCAATAAAATATGGTAGTCTTAGAAGTCTATATTTATAACACATCTCGGTAAATGCTGTGATGTTTACAATAGCAGAAAATACTGGCTAGACTATTGGCTAGAAGTATCAACACAATTTGAGGACACAATTAGATTGTAAAATTGTATATATTTGTGCTAAATTTAAACCTCTCCCACCAAGCAAAAAGTAAATTAGAGTTTATCAAGACCAGTCATAGTACAGTGAAAGGGCAAAGATCCTATCACATCATGTTTCAAATAAAATACAAATAATACCTGATAAAACCCTTCTTAAAAACAAAATAAAGACAAATGGCATACTATCAAAAACAAAAAGTGAAAACAACATAAAGCATTTTTCTATATAGCGGTTATCAAGCTCTTATTCTTACTAATAGGAAAAAGAAAAACAAAGAACTTGCAAAATGTTAACCTCCATCCAAAAGCCAAAAATATACCAAATAGTGAAAGGGATTAAATTAAAGTCTGTAAAAGTTATAAAATCAAATCCAGGATGGTATAACTTTTTGCACATGACTTGTGTAATAAAAAAAAAATGAAAACATTTCAGTGCATTTTGCTTTATATTATGTTTTGGTACAAAAATACTTTTAAAAATAATTGTTAAATAACATATATTGAATAAAAATTGAACAGTTTTGACTGGTAACTCACACTTATGGAAAAACATATCTGATATGTTTTCCATAAGTGTGAGTATCTCTATATATGCATTAAAAACAACAGCTACGATCAATTTGAACCAAAATTGTCACTTCATCCCCTTTTGCATCCGGTGACAAATTAAGCTCGACTCGCATCTATAAAGATGAACTTTATTTCTACACACTATTTAACGCGACCCTGCCCACTCATTTGTTGACCAGTACAAAATGAAATGAATCGGAACAGACAAGCAATTAGCGCATGTATGTCACTTTCTAGAGTTTGCTACATATATGTGATGAGGCACATAGAAAGTTACATATTTGTAGCAAAGTTATTTCTACACACTATTTAACACAACTCTGCCCACACATTTGTTGACCAGGACAAAATGAAATGAAACAGAACAGACAAGCAATTAGCGTATGTATGTCACTTTGTAGAGTTGGCTACATATATGTGAAGCGGCACATAGAAAGTTACATATTTGTAGCAAAGTTATTTCTACACGCTATTTAACACAACCTGCCCACTCATTTGTTGACCAGGGCAAAATGAAATGAATCGGAACAGACATGCAATTAGCGTATGTATGTCACTTTCTAGAGTTGGCTACATATATGTGATAAGGCACATCGAAAGTTGCATATTTGCAGCAAAGTCGATTTGGAGAAGTTGAAATGAATTGAAAAGGCAGGGGTCGATTTTTGAAGTATGATAAAAATTGGGTTCTTTAAAGTGTATATTTGCAACAAAATTAGTTTGTTTAATAGGGAAAGGTATTAGAAATATCAAAATTTCAAGATGCAATTGCTTTGCTGAGCTTGCTACATATATGTGAAGCGGCAAATCGAAAGTTACATATTTGTGGCTAAGTCGATTTTGAGATGGGTCAGCTGAAGTTGAATTGAATTGAAAAGGTCGTGAGGTCGATTTATATGGTAAAAATTGGGTTCCTTAAAGTGTATATTTTCGACATATTAGTTCCTTTAGTACAAAATAAAAGCATTGGAAATATTGCAGTTTCAAGATTTCTGTGAGCATGTCAGATCAATTTCTTGCTCAAAAATATCAGCGGGACAGTCACCTTTTAGAAGCACTAAATACTGCAAATTCGATTTTGAGTGGTAAAGGTCAAGAGGTCACTTTCGAAGTATGGTGAAATATGTTCAAAAATATCCATTGGACAGTCATCTTTTAGAAGCACTAAATACTGCAAATTCCCACCACTTCTAGCACAAAACTGGAATTAGTGAATTGTTTAAACATTTTGCAAGATTAAAGTTTGTAAAGATTGTATGCTAAATCTGGTTGAAATTTTGCATCAAAAACGTCAGCTGTTATGGAGTTTTGTAGTGGTACTTGTAACACCAATAATCAAATAGCATTGGTAAGGCTTCTTTGAACATCTTTAATAAATTTCAGCCATGTTTTACTCGGAAGTGTAATTTGCCTTAGTCTGATCTGGGTTGTTATGATTTTGGCTTTAATTCTGATCCAAAACTTGGATTGACATTATTTTGGTTCTATATTAGAGAGCAATAAATGAGCAGTCCAGTCCACCAATACAAATAAGTATGTTTTAACTTTTGGACCCAAAATGTACCTTTCAATATGGCATGTCACACAACTTGTCGATACATTACTGACATGTTTTGTAATTCTTTTGCTTTTTACGAAAACAAGCTGGAAGTTTTATCACCCGAAAGACATTAACACAGAAAATTTATTGGTTAATACCTGAAAAGGAATATTTTTGACTCGCATAGATTCAACGTTCTATTTTATGTGATACGGCATTCCCAATGTGATACAAAAACGTTGTATCATAAAAGATCTTTTATCAATTAGTAAATATTGAGTACAACAATTTCATTGATAAATAACTGAAAAAGATATTTCTGATAACAAGGACTTCAAAGTTCTACGTGATACAAAAATGTTGTATCACACATGTATCTCTTTTACGTATTCATTAAGGTACATGGCAACTATTATACACTGTGTATTACACAATCAATATGTATTACACAATGTGCAATGTAACTGTAAGAAAGAATAAATTATGCGTTGCCAATCCCATATCTGTTAAGTCTTAGAAATTGTATTTACAAAAAAAAAGTAATTACAATATTTCAAAACAAAAGAAGAAATAATTCCCAAGATGTTTGTAGGTTTTTGCTTACAAAAATTCATATCATTATTTTTTATGAGTTAACAATTTGTTATCCCCCAATTTCCCAGATACAATATGAAAAATGATAATGGCACCAAATTGAAAATTGCTCGAGTTGGGACAAAAATTAAAGAGTCCATGTGATTTGTGTGCAAGCTTGCATTTTTATGATTTCAATCACTGCAAGACCAAAAATGCTTATGATGATTTGCGTAAACATCAGTTTGTGCTAACGTTGCACCCTTGTTTTTTAAGCGGACATTTAATTTTCAAAACAACTGAGCCATAAAAAAAAAGACAATTAAAAAAAAAAAAAAAAGACATGGACATTAAGGCATTTTTTCTAAATATTGTACCAAAATATTAGAAAATTAGGAGGAAAACAAATGATACGCTCTCAAAATTTATCACTTTCTACTTTCTCTAGACACGATGCTAAACTTTTATAAAATACAGGAAGAAAACAGTCTATTGGTATTTTCATTCTTATTTTTACAATTACAATATACATTTTTGCCTGTCATGATAAAAAAAACATTTTCTTTTTAATCAAAAATATATCAGATAATTTCTACACATATTGCAAATATAGACACTATGGATAACTCTCGAGTAAACGTATAGACCCCTATGAGAGAGGAAGTCATCACTCGGAGTTTCATCCAATGAGGAGTCATCAGACATCGACTTTACAACAAAGGTTTCACTTTATGGCTCAGTCAAGATTGAGATTAAATGTCCGATACTTACTTGCTTAAGAAACAAGGATGATTGATCAGCAGCTAGGTCTTGCGTTTTCATCGCCTGTTGTGGCTAGAAAAAACACACAAAATATGATCAAATTTTATATATTTTCATTTCAATTTTCAACACATTCTATCTTGAAAAACGTTGTCATCTTTAATCTGCACAGTTGTAGCATTAGCAATATAGTCATCGCATCATAGCATAAGCTTTTAACCTATCAATGCCCCTTATCTCATCACATTTTAATTTAAGCCCCTTATCTTATCACATTTTAATCTGCAACCCCTTTCTCTCTCCCTTTTAAAGGGCTATCATGATTACATTTGCTTTTAGCAACATAACACAAACACCAAAATGGACTTGGATAATATTACACGTCAAAGAAAAGGTCAGCTAAGCAGGTAGAAGCCTATATCCATAATTCCCTAAAATGTGATGGCTCACCCCGAAAGGGGGGACTTTGCAGATGATATCAATTTTGATTTTATCATTTCATTTGTTACAGCATTTTCTAAGCTTTAAAATGACAGCTTACTTTTTGAAATTGATCAAGGCGATCAATTTTTTACAACAGAAAATCTGCTGGAAATTCTTATTATTTTCTTTATTTTTTTGTTGCCTATTTTTATCAGTTACTCGAAAAGTGTTCTGTCGCAAAGTCCCCCTTTTCGGGGAGAGTCATCACATTTTTACTCAAATTTTTAACACTTCTATCTTGAAAACATGATACTCAGTCACCATTAACTGCTCACGATACATGGCAATATCGTACATTTAATACGTTGTCACCTTTAATCTGCAATATTGCAGCATTAGCAATATAGTCATCATATCACAGCATAAGCTTTTAACCTATCAATGCCCCTTATCTCATCACATTTTAATTTAGAGCCCTTTATCTTATCACATTTTAATCTGCAACCCCTTTCTCTCTCCTTTTAAAGGGCTATCCTGATTACATTTGCTTTTAGCAACACAACACAAACACAGAAATGGACTCGGATAATATTACACACCACAGAAAAGGTCAGCTTAGCAGATAGAACGCTATATCTGTAATTCCCCACAAAATATGGAATTATTCTTTAATCTCGCAAACGACTAACTTGTTGACTTTTCATTCACAAATTTATCCACTTTGGTTTGAGGCAATTATAAATGCCAATGGATTAGTGGGGCACACCGGTTGGGTAGAAGGAAGTACGCTCGGTGTTATACAGGTTCCTAGATCTACCGAGGCTATTTGGAGAGCATCTCAAAAACATCCTTTGCATGGGCAAATTCTGCATTATGAAAATACCATATGCATGCGGTTTGTTTTGGGAACGAGTGTTAATTTTCGATGAACACTAGCAGCAGAGTGGATGCATTTTGCTCCTTAAAATATTCCAGATATTTGTTTGCCAATGTGTTTTTTACATGTTCAGTATCAGCTTTCATTAAATAAAGTAAGATTGTGAATATACATATTAATCATGGATTGAATATCGTGAAATATTATTTATACCCAGCCTTTTGAGAAGTCAAATATAAACATTTTGAGCAAATAGTTTCTCTATAATAGTATCTGACTCAATCAATTAACTACTATATACACCAATATCTTAAACAAATTCACATTTTTCACCGTGTTGTATTTTCAAGAGTGAAACATTACGGTTGCGTAACATTTTGAGTACCTTGAAATCCAGCGTCGTACCACATGGGATATGATAGAAGGAAACATTATTTTAACAGTTGGTAAAAACAGCTATTTCATTTCATTTCATACAAACAATATTTCTTCAAATAAAAATGATATCTTTTTCAATTAATTACAAATTTAAAACATCTTGAAATTATCACATATTTTCCTACAAAGATCCTTGGCAACAAATCTGCTATAGAAATGACAAACGTAAAGGAAATTTGGGAGATAATATTTGAAATCAGTCTTGGGAAAATGAATCACATGTTGAAATCTATGTCTTACTTCTTAAAAGAATTTTTACCACATAACATTATTGGGACTATCAAAGTATTATACTCCCAGCACAAAGTATTTCCGCACAAAACCTTTATTCAGCCATATCTCAATAGTCGTTAATCTTTTAAATGTCAATTAACACATCTCTTGATATACATAAATGGGAAACTTAAACACCTTGGCAAAGAAAAATGTATTGGTGTAATATATGCTGATAATGTTAACTCAATCTACAGTAACTTGCCCTATTTTCTATTGATAAATGTTACACTCCTTAATATTAGACAATTTCATTATTGTAGGTAAGATAACAACAAAATAAATTCATACTGCTAAAAATATTGCTTGCACAGCTCAAACTAAAGTGCATTGTATTCCATCTCCCACAGTGACAGTACATCTTCCTGCGCTAGTACGGAAATAGGAAGTTGTAACGTACTCAAAACTGATGACCACCATGATAGAACCAACTGATTAAGATGATACGACAGATGGTCAGCTTGCAAATGGACAGCCAACAAATATGAACTACATGATGAGGCATTTTATTACTTGGACATTAGCAAACCCAGTATCAACAAATGAACGTAAGGCAGGCCAATCAGTCAGTGCTCTGTAACAATATTGATCAAAACTGCTTGTAATTCTACACAACACACTCAGTTTGCTTGCCAGACACTGCTCATAATTTTCAGAGGTTTGTCTTATAGGAATGCATTGCTTGAATTCTGAATCAAAATGTAAGATAGCAAGATAAAATATCTAGCAAAAAGAACTGGGGTAATTGGTTGATAATATCAGTTTAATCTGGAGTAACTTGCCCTATTTTCAACTGATAAATGTAACAGTCGTATATATTGGACATCTTGACTATTGTTAGTGATCCTCCGATATTTCATACATGAATAATCCATTTAAGTGCACATAATACCTACTACGGTTTTCACAACAGTTTTTAGTTAAAACTATCTCCTTGGAAACCTGCAAGTCTCAAACAGGTTGTTATCCCCTGCTGTGAACCAAGTGATCAAGCCATAAATGATGAAGGTGCACTGATCAAGGTACCCCCATCCGAATCAAAATACAGTGGAACCTTGTTAACACAAAGTCTGTTAACACAAAAACACTGATAACACAAAATGGTTGTTTGGTCCCAAGTGTACATTTTCTATGTAAATTCAGTTGGATAACACAAAATCCTGATAACACAAACTTAAATTGGTGTCCCCGGTGATTTTGTGTTAATGAGGTTCCACTGTATAGTACCCATTTTTATCATGATCTATTAGACATTTTCAAGATTTTCAAAAACAACTGCCACTTGTCTAACAAAGTGATATCCGATACTCCATCGCTAATTCATATAAGCATTGTATGAAACTAACTCTCAACTTTATTCATACTGAATTAATAATTAGACAAATATCAGACTCTTGAGTTGTCTTTTCATTTGGTCAGGTAATTTTGTAATCATGTTTTGTTTCAAATGTCAAGTAACCACTTCAAACAAAGTCTATTATTACATCTTGAACATTTGATGAACTACGTAAATAGAGAAACTACATTTTGAATGATGCATTAAATCTTGGCCAAATTTGAAGTAAACGGTAGGAAATTACACAAAATATTACAAGGTAATTTGAACCAGAAATTTACACAGCTTGGGTATAGTGCATGATCATACCACAGCTAACCAACCTGCTCTTTTCCATCTTTTAGCAAAAACTTTTGAACATCTTGTTTGGAATTACCATGTACACTTACTGTACACCTAATTGATTTAGCGTCTAAACCAGGTGAAAATAAACAAAACCAACCCTAATCTTAAATGATAATAGTTATAAAGTTTGGCAGGTAAATGTATATCAAAATAAAATGCAATAATGTTAAGACAATTTAGAGAAAACACAAATATATTGACCCAATTTGCAAAAATATAGGCCTACTGTGGACGAAATTTGTGAAATCTTTTCTTAACTTTCCCAAATCCACAACTACTTCATATCTGATTAATATCATCAAGTTCCCAAATATGTAACAAATTGATGTTTATTTTACCAAAATGTACATAAACCATGTGCTTCTAAATTACACAAAACCAGTTAGTGAACCAGATTCTTTTACATGCTGCCCTATATCTATTGGTGCTTATTTCCAATAGCATTTTGATTTTCTTACTACAATTCAACCTGCACCAAAAGATCCTGTCATATACAGAACTTGGAAACCGAAACCCTTGAGAACACACATGCATTTCCTGACACCGCAGGTATATTATAATAGTGGGTGCTTCATATGCAAGAAGAAAAAACTATCAGCTCTTTTTACTTTAAACTCCCTGTGATCTCTGCCCTGCCAATTATTGATCGCCGGTCCACCTGTCGTTTTTGTGTGCCGTGTAATTGAACACCGCAGAGTTACCTCGGAAAAAAATCTCAACCGTCGTGACAAAGTTCCCTGACAAGAATCTCAAGCATTGCAATATAATTTGCCATTTCAATAACTCATTTACATAAAGAAGAACTTCCCTAGCATGCATCTCAACCACAGAGACTAAGTTCCCTAGCAGGTATAATGAGCACAGGGATACAATTTGCATGCTCAGAATACCCCCTCCACTGAAAGGTTGCTTATCCTAAAATATGAATCTCTTTCAAAAGTTCTGTACCAATTTTGCAGTATACTAGCTTTCATACTAGAATATGATATCATATTTTATAGCATACACAGGTGCTGTTTTGGCAGAGCTCTCTAAAAACATTGTCCCATTAGCTTAAAAAAAGTATTCTCTTGAATTTCTTTTCGCTATTTCATTGTAAGTTTAATTTTCAAAGTCACATACGGATAAACAATACTGCTCATACTTGTAAAGTGTGCAGAGGTCGCATGGAATTACAAATCTGTGGAGCAAAGCACACTATAAATACCGAGTATTATTTTTTTATTTGAAGCAAATTATTTTACAAGCTATATCATAATGTCATAAATGTACTTTTATATCAAATCATTATCAAAGTAAAAGCTTTTTATGAAAATCAATATGCTTTAACTAAAAGCTTTCATCTGAATGTACGAATATGCGATGAAATCCAAACTTAAATGTTATATGTATAAAATGAAAAATGAGTTGGCTGAGATTTGACTCCAATCAACATCTTCATTCTCCTAACACAAAAACTGTTCAGTCTCCTAACATTTCACATTGCGCAGCACTTTTGTACCGGTAATTTGAAACCGAGCAAAGTTAGATCGCTGATTTCTGGCTTCATCAGATTACCGCCCATGACACACAATCACTTTGCCGCAAAACATGTTCAACATGTACACACATCAAAAATTACACTTAAAATGTAATATCTTTTTTAACCAAAGATCGATAGTGCACCATCTCTAATATTTGAAGCAACAGAACTGGACAAAAAAGTGGTATTTGTTGATCTAAAGTATTTCAGCATACAATGTTTGATTATGTACCCAGCAAGCTGCTGACAGTGTGTTTATCTGTCTATTGTATATATATGTTTAGAATCCAACTGATCTCTCATAGCATTGTATGATTAATGTAATATATATACGCACGCACAAGTAGGCTACTTTTGAATCTCTGAATGGCTTCATTATCTTAGTACTTTTCAGAAGAAAAAAAAAACAGATCAAGGATGTTACAGATGAGCTTTAATCTCTCTCTTGATAAATGAACAGGATGTTTTTGTAAAAAAAAAAAAAACAGAAAAATCTGGCCAAGATTTTCTGAAAACCCATGTGAGATACAATGAATTATCCATCACATCCTTAAATATGCCAAAATAGGTCCCACTTAACTCATACCCTTACTTATTCCTACACAATTTCGATAACTATGCCTCATTAATATTTGTGTCATGTTGCCTCGTGAATCTTTGAGCATCAGATTTCTGGCTATGTCACTAATCTTCAACACTTTTTTACCTAACATAGAGACAGGATGTAAACATCACGAACTACCAATTTCGACAGATCACGAGCCATTAAGTCCCATAAATGAATTCAAAATATGTTCACTTAATTCCACTGAAAAGTTATAAAAAAATTTGTATTCTAAGTACTGATAGAACATTTATCATGAATAAGTAAAGGGTGAATATTTCTATTTAGTCTCACATGAGATTTTAAGCTTTCCTCAGGGCAAAGCATTTAATATGGGTAGGATGTTTTTCCGCCATCATTAACAAAAAAGCACGTAGGACTCTTTATAAATAACACATACAGATGGCTTCAAATAGTGAAAATGAGTGCTCATTAATTAGCACTTGTGCAATTTTATTGAGGTAAAAAACAGTTTTAAGTAGATTTTTTCCCCTTTGCTATTACTATCATACCACAAATTTTATGCATCCAATTATTAACAATTTTAAAATTTAAGTATATTATCAAATCTAACTGGTTTTTAACATAGCTTTAACACAGCTTTTCAACTGTTGCTCTCTTTGTAAATCACTGTACCTATATTTCTCAGAATGAGTACATTGAACTCGTTGGAGTGATAGTTTGTCTCAGACACAACCATAACATAAAAACCGTGCAGGAATCGGTGAGTTCTTCTTATCCCACTTATTTTGGCAACTACTTAAAAATAAAGTGGTCATGGTCTTCAAGTATGATCTTTAAAATAGATTAAATCAGGAATTCCTTCAAATAAATACGGAAAAATCACCTATAAGGTAATGTTTTCACCTCTAAGTACATTGTATACACAGGCAAAACATATACCCCTCCAACTCCCAAAGAGGGAATACATCTTCCAACGCTAGCATGGAAGTAGGAAGTTGTAGTGTCCTTAAACATGATGACCACCATGATAGAACCAACTGATTAAGATGATACAGCAGGTGATTTCATTACAAATATGGACAGCCAACAAATATGAACTACGTGATGAGACATTTTATGAGCCAGGAACTAGCAAACCTAGTCCACACTAATGACAGGCCAATCAGTCAATGCTGTGTAACAATATTGATCCAACTGCTTGTATTTCTACACAACACACTCTACTATGATCATCAGTTGGCTTGCCAGATGCTGCTTGTGGTTTTTGAGGTTTGTCTACAAAATGCTTCCCACGAAATTGAGTCAATATAAATGAAATGCCAAACTAAACCATCTAGGATAAAAACTGGGGCAATTTGATGACAATATCCACTCAATCTAGAGTAACTTGCCCTATTTTCTGCTGAAAATGTATCATTTGTATATATTTGACATTTGATTATTGTAAGCACTTCTTCAGTAC
>JXSR01S017332.1:3675-18057 GCA_000969725.1 Ophiothrix spiculata
CAATGAATAGACTTTGAAACTAATTAGGTGTGAATCATAAGTTACCTTTGGCAATTGATTTAGCCTCCCATATACAATTCAATATCAAAATTAAAGCTGTTAACACCCAGGGGAAGGGGTGTATTTTATTTGCTCTGATAATGTAGGTTATACCATAGGGGCATAACCATTATTATATATTACGAGCGTGTTCCGAGCTTGTTCCGAGCACATTAACCCTTTGAACCCGACAATCCGGTATACCGGCTCACGTGTACATGTACCATATACCCAACAAGACGGTTTACCGTCTTCTAGGTCGCGTGTCAGAAATTTGATGTGTCTTTCAACATGCATGGGTAGTTACAATTTTCAATGGTCTTATTTATATTAGAAGACATCAATGAAGCTCTGAACCGATGGTTGATGGGTCAGTTTGCTCTTGTTTACTTGACAGAGGTAAACAATTCCTTATATTTTCGTAAATTTGATCAAAATTTTAAAGGAATGTTGCTTCGCCGTAGACAACAATATAATGTAAATGTCGAACATGTTGGTCGACATAAAAAGTAATCTTTTATTAATGCTGGTTATTGGAAAAAATCAGACTACTCTAAAATGAAAAGGTAAAACAATAGATATCGAAATCAAAGTAAGTTTAGGGGTTATATTGTGTTGTTTTAACTTTTGGGTTGGCCCGGGTAAGCGGTACAGATACACGTAGAATGGCCAGGGTTCAAAGGGTTAACCATAGAGTTAACAAGCTTGTTACGAGCGTGTTACATGCGCATATTTGAAACAAAACACGCTCGTATTTGAAATAAAACATGCTTGTATTTTAATCAAAACGTGCTCTTATTTGAAACAATACGCGCTCGTATTTGAAACAAAACAAGCTCGTATTTGAAACAAAATACGCTGGTATTTGAAACAAAAATTTCCAAGCTTATAAGCTTGGAAATTTTATTTTGGAGTCGCTCGGAAATATTGTACTTTGAAAATTTCATCATACATTTACGAGCTTGTAGTTCTTCATAATTGAGGAGCTTGTAATTCTTGTAGTTTTAAAATTTTACACCAAAGAAAATATATTAAACTAGAAATCAGTTTTATTACCATCAAGTTTAGAGGATAACTGTTATAGTCATTGCACTGGAGCTGATACAGGCACAACCCTTACAAGCACCTGATATCGGGAAATTTTTGCGGTGCTCACCGCTAAATGTACTCCTTTGTCTATACGGAATCAGCACATGTGACAAAAGTCTCTTGAAAGCATCCCAGCTATAGAACTGTGTAGATTTTGACGTCACGATATCGATTCAAGAAATTGACCCGCCCACTTCTTACGGTGATATTTTCATGGCGTATAAAGCCCAAAGGAATTCGGCTTGTTTTAGATAATTAAATAATAGCAAAGCTTTTTAAGTTGGATAAATTATCACTTGACTATCTGTTTTTTCTCGGTATGGTTCAATTTACCTTGTGACTGTTTTCACCTCCGAGTAACAAGTGATTAAAGTTTAAATCTATTTCACGTGATCTTCAATGGTGAAAAAGTTTTTGAGGCGAATATCATAACTGCTTCGTCGTTCTAGGTACTTTTTTGCATTATATTATCAATATCATACAATCTTATAACCAAACCGAGATATTTTACTAATCAAGGATTAATTTGATACCAACTGCATAAAAATTCAATCGAGTTGATTCTCCAAAATGACGAAATTCGGAATTACATTACATGACAAAACAATAGCTACATTGAATGAAGTCCTCATTAATAGTTTCTGTTGCCAGCTTCGCAAAACATAATGCAAAGCGCGATAGGCAATTACTATGCACAATATACCGATCAAAAGACTTCATTGGGCATGCGCATCTACCCAAATCAAACAGGCCGACACGAAGTATTGTTTTGGCCAAACTTGTATACAACTATAAATACGTTAAATTCACATGTGCTAACAACGTGAAGTGAGGTCTAGCGGGTTAAAGCGCCGTGCATGACATGTTAGTATCAGACCAACATCATATCCAACGTCATGTATTATTTTCTGGGCCGAGTTCGAGTCCACGGGAATCTTTTTTTTTTTTTCACTTTAAACGTTCAATAGATTTATTTTAGAGTAAAGACACCGAAAAAATTGGGTGTCTGATTTTTTTTTCAACTTTAATTTGTTTACACATATAAAATCAACTCAATCCCACCCATCATCATTTAAGCATACTCTTGTCAGGTATTCATGCTCCTCAACACAGGCCTTCCGATGGTCAGTCTTGCATGGGTACATGCTGTCTAATATGCCGGGGAAGTAGTGACGTCATAATTTATGTTAATCACCCAACACGTGCGTATTGGACGCAAACAAAACGGTGTGACCAATTTTGCCAGACGTTAAGTCTATGGAGAAAAAAGTCCGACTCCGATTTTATACCATAACTTTTGCTAAATAAATAAGGGAAAACATGCCGGCCTGTTATGCTGAAGATTGTGATCATAAGCCAGGACTGGACACCTGTCGTTATTTTCGTTTTCCAATCGAAAAATCAGTCTGATTTGTATGTTTATGTACGCCTATTCTGTTAATACCAAGGAAGTTTTATATACAACTTCCTTGGTTATACATTTGTTTGGGTCCAAATAGCACGTGTTGGGCTAATTATCATACTTAATACACGCGAGACACACATTATGCGAATTCAGTGGAGTGGATACCGAGAGATATTGATTCTGGTAGGCCTATCCTAAATATAGATCTGCTTGGCCAAGGGATACATTTTGTTGTTAACAATATTTTCTGCTTGGTTAACTTTCAAGTAGGGCTTGTGATTGGCTCTTGTAAACTCATTACCGTACAGTTTATCTGTCCGTCTTGGGTAAAATGTCTCACTGCTAAGCCCTGTGCAGGATTCCCTTGACCCTCTCCTTGGCTTGAACAAAACAAACGCTTTTTGTTTCAAATAAGAGTGCATTTTGTTTCAAATACCAGCGCGTTTTGTTTCAAATACGTGCATGTATTGTTTCAAATACGAGCGCGTATTGTTTCAAATATGAACGTGTATTGTTTCAAATATGAGCGTAATGTTTTAAATACAAGTGCATTTTGTTTCTGATACAAGCGCGTTTTGTTTCAAATACAAGCGCATTTTGTTTCAAATACAAGCTCGTATCATTTCAAATACGAGCACGTTTGTTTCAAATACGAGCTTGTTTTGTTTCAAATATCAGCGCTTATTGTTTCAAATACAAGCGTGTTTTGTTTCAAATACGCGCTCGTAACACGCTCGTAATTAGGTCATTAAGTTGAACCAAAATTGTTAAATTGCTACCAAAAAACATCTGATTTTACATGATTTTGGCAAAACTAATTTGTAAAAAAATCTTCAAAAATGCAAATTTAGGGTCGGTCGGGTTGAAAGCAGGTTTATTTACCCCGCCTTATGGTACTTTTCAAAAGTAGCTGGACATGAACGATATTAGCACACCCCTCCCCTGGGTTTGTATATTCATTACAGGGTAGGTTGATATTATTAGTTATCCCCTGTTTGTTCATGCAATACGAGAAAATATTAATGGTTTGGGTTCGTATCACACGAGGCTGAAAGCCGAGTGTGATACCAACCCAAACCATTAATATTTTGCGTATTGCATGAGAACAAACAGGGGATAACGAATTTTGTTATCCCCTGTTTTTGTTCCCCAAATCATTAAAAGAAACAAAAACTGTTAAACACTTTCGCAATACACTTAAACAGTCCCTCATTAAAAAGTACGAATAAATTTTCACTATTGAAATCTACTAGTATTATATCTTGCCCCTCTCGTTTTTCGATTTTTGAGCCCGTCCACGTCCCGTCCGCGTCCTTGTCCTGTCTTGTTTGGTATAGGTAACAATGATGTTTTTTATGTTACTCATTTATTTCATAAGGGGTAGACTACTTTACAGGCCTTTTTGGCCTCCCAGTCTATACCTCCATATGTCTTCTTTTATTGTATTTGTACTTTACTGTATTCCTGTATTTTTTTTAAATGGAAATAAAGCTTGAATTGAATTGAAAAATTTATCACTCAGTAAACACAAACGTTGATAGCATAAATTTGAAAATGCCAGGAAAAATGCTTGGAAAATTGTTATTTTTATAACATTGCAATCAATTATAGATTTGTAATTTTCCGGGTTTGATTGACAGCTATGCGCGTCGTTTCTATCAGCATTGCGCAGTACAACGGGTTGCTGTTAGTCTCGAACGCACTGCAGCCGCGCGCGCTTTGTAATACAGCTATCATGTTCAAAAAGACTGGTGAAAGAGCTGTATGATACGAGTTTTCATATCACATAGAAGATTTTGTATCACATAGAACTTTGAAATTTGATGCAATACGGAAATATCCTTTGTAGCTATTACCCAATGAAGATGTTGTATTTTTATCTACTGAGTAATAAATGTTTGTATCGAAAACTGGAGAAATGATACTTGTACATAATTGATTCTTGTCAATTTTGTAGTGCTATGAGCTCAAGCAGAAATAGCTGCTTGAATAGCATGGATTTAGAAATAGCTCCCTCTGTTGGTTGCTGACAAGTCTCCAAATTGCCTGTGATGCTTCATGTTTTGTTGTGAATAGGGTAGGGTGGTGACTTCAGCATTTGGATGGATAGCCTATGCCATTTTTTGTCATTTTTTATCCCTAAGAAAAGGTGATAATTAATTGCAAAAAGTGTTAATTGTTACTTACAGGATAAATAGAGTTTTATCATGATATATTAAAGTTAATTTGATGGTTGCATTGAAAAAATTGAGATCTACAATGAAAGAAAAAACAATAAATTGATTAAAAACATGTAGGCTCATTCCAAAGTAACGTTTGTGACCGAAAAATTGAAAAATTTCACTTTTAAATGGCCACAGAACCTAACATAAACATTATATCAACGAGTTTGTTGTTGATAATGGTGCTCACTGGTGGGGTCAAGACATGTAGATGTTTGAAAATTAAATCAATCGCCAAAATCCTGAGTCAAGTCCATGTAACGTTCGGTAACGTTTGAAACCGCGCACGGAAATGGTTTTTTGCTCGTAATTACTTCAAAGTACAATTTCTCTGAAGTCTCAACGATTTTTTTATTGCGCCATACACCGATTATGGGAAACATATTTACAAATATTTCTTAAAAGTTACAGAACATTATATCGACAGGATTTATTTTAATGCATTGTTTTGTGTTGTAACGTTTGGTAACGTTTGTGACATTTTGGTGTAACTTTTTGGTAACGTTTGTGACATTTTTGAAACAAAACATGTGCTCATTCATGCACGGATATACAAACTTTACAATTTCTGATTGGAAAATACTTCTCACGTACCAAGTAACAAATGTATGACTAAAAAACATGTTTATGTGGTCGAATAAAAAAGCTGATTTTTTGCTTGAAATAAAAAAGGTTCAGTTTCCACTGGAATGAGCCTGTACATCTTTCAGTCTTTCATAGATAGCACATGAAATACACTTGTCCTAAATCAGGTGTGTACTTCATTAAACTTGAGTTTACAAAGATTTGGAAATATTTGCCGTTTTCTTGGTAAGTTTGACGTCTGCGTCTTTCATAGCTATGAAAGATCCCGGGGGGAGGGGGGTACTTAATACAAAAGTGACTACAGGGATGTGCCGCAAACTTGGGTAGCAAAATCAGGCTGTCTGGTATTTCAATGGGTCCTTTTTCTTTGCAAAATGTGGTATTTTGATGGGTCTGTTTTCCAAAATTTTCTAAAAATTTGCGCCAAGATTTTTTTCTAAATTTCAAACAAAAATCAGAAAATTTTTGCCAAATTAGCGTTAATTTTCGGGGAAAATTTCATTTCTTGTATAAACTCGACTCGAAATTTTGGGAATTTGGTATATGGATGGGTCCCTTTTTCTTAAATATTGGTATATACATGGGTGGTACTTCAAATTTCCCAGCAGCACACCCCTACCAAAACCAAAATTGAGACCCCCCCACGGGTGAAAGATCTTATATCTCCATTTTTTGCAAGGATTGGTGAATTACATAGCATATTCAAAAAAAAAATTGTCTTCAAAAGTTCTTACACTTTATACAGTGGTAAGGAAATACTAAAACTTTGTAATGTAGATATTTGAATACAGTGTTCATAAAATACATCCCATATATCAGGTGTATGTTATATATAATAATGGCAAATTGTGGCCACAATTTCATTGAGTAATGATAAGACCTACAGCATTCCTAGACTATTTATTAGCATTACAAATAGATAAAAAAGAGAACTTACAAAAGAGAACAATCCAAAACTATATTAATTCTTGTAAAAGGATTCATCAAGCAGGTGAGAAAACTGTCACACATGTTCTAAACAATTCATTATTGTGGAATTAATATACCTGATTTTAAGACCTGTCATCTTGGCCAATCCAATATGGGATTTTGAACATGCGCATAGCCAGGGCCAGGGGTATGCAGAAGGAACGTGCGCACCTCGGTTTGATGCCAAAAAGTGCAAATTCAGCCTATTGTTACTAATTAGAGGTCATTCCGCACGCCAGGGTTAACATTAAAAAGCCGATCCTAGCTACACTAGTGTTGAATATAATAGATTCTAAATGTTTTTGAGAGATAACAAGATGTTTATTTGTTTTCTTTTTGCACAGAACATTTGACATACTGAAGAGTGAGGATTGTGATCATTAAGGAATGAAAACAGTGACCATGGTGTGACATATTCAGAAAAATGAATTCTGGTAACTGGAGGATGGCTCTCAGGATGATATGAAAAGCACAGTATGGACAATTTTTACACAGGAAAGAGAACTACTGAGTTACAAATATTTAAGTGCCTTAGTGAATCAGGAAGGACTTTGTAGCATCAGTGGTGAAATATCTGAGCAAAATTAGGTAGAAAGAGAGAGGTGCACTGTCAGGTATAATGGAGACGGAGGATGGCAATTTGCATAATGGTAATCACATGGAAAATGGCGGATCCATGGTGAGTATCAAAAAATTGGCAATATACTATTTGTATAAACAACCACCATATTATTGTTTCTGTTTGTGCCACAAGATAAGGCGGGCTTCAAAGGGTGATTAAAGCTCTTCCCATAACACACAGCAACATTTCAGTAAATATGAATAACCCAATCAAGGTCACTCCACTACTGCATTCATTTGTGTGGTAAAGTTTTTGAATTTACTATATTTCAAACTGCATTTTGGGAATGAAAAAACCTGTCGAAGTGGTATCTGTTTACATTGACATCAAGCTGTGATTATCCCCTTTCTGAAGGTCTTTTTCATTCACACTTCTGACTAGGTAATAAATTTTCTGTAGCAAGTTTTCCCATCAGTAGTTTTATCTGTTTATCATGTAAGTCTGTGCAGTTGGTTCACTCAGTGGGTTGTTTATAAGCTGTGAAAGTAACAGTTTGAATTGAATGGTGGGAAGATCTTAAAACATCCTTTGGGCGGGCTTGGTCTTGTTGTATATCAACTCAGAATACTGATGTAATCCTCATTTATGTAATTATGATAAGTTATCGTCGATAATGGCCAACTTGCACAAAGTTATTTAATTATGATGAAGGTTAACTTGCACAAAGTTATGTAATTATGATAATGGCTAACTTGCACAAAGTTATGTAATTATGATAATGGCTAACTTGAACAAAGTTATGTAATTACAGTAATGGCTAACTTGCACAAAGTTATGTAATTACGATAATGGCTAACTTGGACAAAGTTATGTAATTACGATAATGGCTAACTTGCACAAAGTTATTTAATTACGATAATGGCTAACTTGCACAAAGTTTTTGCTCTTAGAGCCAAAACTTCAAAGTTTTCAATTTCTTGGCTTGTACTGCTTAAAAATATATTTTCCTTACAGTTGTGCGTTTGAAAATGTTGATGTAACCACAGCATTGAAACCAGTAAAATATTGTGTTTTTGAAAAGGATGGTTGAAACGTATCACTTCCGAGGTGTTTTCCAGAACCTATGAGGATAGGTTATTTACAATATCAAAGGAGTTTCCACCGCCATTTCAGTGAGAGCAGTCACTATTTGTTTTACATATCTCATGCATAGATTCTTTGTTCATAGTTTGGTTAAAGCAATATTATGGCAAACACATTCCGGAACTGCATGTTTTGGCATGCATCTGAATACAGAATGTTCAAAAGCACTGAAAAGGAAATCTGAAATTATAGATACAATGCAGGTGTTAATTCATTAGTTTTGTTTTTGTATTCCACGTCCTTCCTAATTGCTGGAATCTAATACAAGGGTTACAAAATATGCTGAATGGTGTTTTGAAACTGACAAAAAGTGTAAATGTTGTTTTAGAGTGGCTTTGTAGTGCAATTATGAGATGTCATGACCCCAAATTTGATGAATCGTTGTGAAAAAAGTTGATTCAATACAACAAATTTTATGTGTCTTTGGGACCACCACGACATGACGAGTTAATCAATATATTGGCTTGTTGTGCTTTTTGTGTAAATTTGCAAACATGGCAAGGTCGAACTTGTACATTTAAAATTTTATGATTTTTTTCTGTCGTACAATCACTACAACAGACACTCAGAAACCAGCTCGTAAGGGCTGGTTCAAAACTCAACCGGCAGTTGTCTGCTGGTTTTGGGCAATTGACTAATGTTTATTCTTGTTGAATTAGTCAGAACTGCCCAGAATTGGCAGACAACCACCGGGTGAGTTTTGAAGAGCTACTAAGGGACAGCCTGTATACACGTTGAAGTGCCTAGGTGCAAGATCGCCATACAGTGAGCCTCTTTCCAGTGTTTAAGATGCAAGTAGGCTTACCCATTTGACACGTGTGAGCTCACATCTTGCTCAAGACATACTGCTCCAATGAATTTGAGGTCAATACCTTATAAAAGTAAGGCAAAGGGTAATGTCCTGTATTAGCACAGGTCGTAGTGGCCATCTCGAGTCTCTTTAAAAGCAATTAGGCCAGTCTTCTATTTTTGTTTTGTTTGCAATGAGGGAATCTGTGCACCTCCTTCCTCACAAGTTGGTTACTTTCTTAGCACTAAAGAATGATGGTACCCATTTGACACCTGGATGGAGAGGAGCACATAAGGGCAAGTATCTTGCTCAAGGACACTGCACACACTGTCCACCAGATTCGGATCCATGGCGCTCAATGCCATAAGAGTCAGGGACTCAAACAGCAAGGGCCACACATGTCCCTACGCCTGTTGATAAATAGAATCATTGAGCAGCTCGCACTAAGAGTTGTCACTACCCTATGTAGCACAAGCGAAAGTGTACTGTAATACTGTAAGCCTCACCTTGTGACATACATTGTTGCAGTGCTTTGCACCATGAAACTTGGTCCATTGAAGTAATGCTGCTTTCATACTTATTGTCGCTTTGCAGCTTTGTAGCTCTGTCGCTAGCTTTGCACTTTTGTCACTTTGCATATTTGCTGCTTCATGTCGCTCTGAAAGTTGAATTCATTTCAACTCAAAAAATCTTGTCGTGCGACAAAATTTTGCCGATATCGATTATCTCAGCGACATGTAGCTTTGCCGCTACGACAACCGGAAGCGGCAAGTTTTTGCAAAAAATATACGTCATGCAGCGACAAAGCTGCAAAACTACACAAGTATGAAAGCAGCATTAGCCCTGTTGTAATAATTTGAGTTGTCAGCTTTAGTTTTAGCTATACTGCCATCTAGTGGTGGTGTATTTTGAGTGTCAGCTTAGTAACTTTATAATGTTAGTGATTCATATACATAATGATTTTCTTCCAAACAGGAACAAAATGAATAGCTTTAAACACAAACTGGAAAAAGGAAGCTAAGTAATTTAGATTGAGATTGGAAATACAAATCTTGCCATCAAATTTATTTTTTATACTAGTAATGATTAGTATTCGACGTTGAGATTGAGTTTAGCCATCCCAGGTTTAGCCATAGGATGACTAAATTGGGTATGCAGCATTGAAGATGAAAACCTGCCTGAAATGGAGAAGCAATACTGCCCTCTAGTGACAAGACTTTGTTGCTGATGAAACAAAACTTGTATCTCCAAGTGAAATTTAATTTGCAGGGCAAAATTGAGGGCACTTTAAAGGCGTAAGCATTTGTTTTGCAAGTAACTCCCATTCTTAAAAATGAAAAGCACATAAATTATCTTGTTTAGGCTTTCGCCAAGGAAACCCAACTCGGTACCAAGTAAGCTGAAAGAAGCTTATCTTTAACAGGGCTCCAAGATGTTTTTTAAATTCAGTTTTGAATGCAGGAGGAAGACCGGAGCACCCGGAGAAAAACCTGCGTAAGCGAGCATGGACTGAAAACCAAATGCACATAAAGCGCCGGGCTCGTGACTCGAACCCGGGACCTCATTGATGCAAGGCGAGGGAACTACCACTCTTAACAAGGCTAATGAATATTTTTCTTGACCAAATTGACAAAACAATTTATCAGCCTCATCACATACTGACATATCCGTAAAATTTGCAGTTAGAGAAAACCTGCTTTGAAAAAATTGCAAGAAAATTGTAAAGGAAATTAAAGTATATTAGCATAATCAATTCAATTCAAGAAAATAAAAAATGTTCCATAATTTGTGCTTTTACAGTTCTTTAGTTAAAATTTGATCTCATACTAGTGTAAATTGGATGAAAATCGAATATGCCAGTATGTGAAATGAGCAAAGTTATTAGTAATACGCCGCGAATACACCTGTAAAGTGATGTCCATATCTTTACCCAATCCATTCATAGCATTTATGAATATTTATTTCCATATGATAAACATAAACAAAGGACTGCATTCCTTAAATATATCCTTTAGGGGACAAGACATGTTGTAAAGTTTACGTGTCGTCAACTTGTCATCTTTGATGCTGAGCAACAAGATTGGATCTTTTAAACTATGGCAAAATTAAATCATTTTTACCAAAAAGGAAAATTTTACCTCCATAAGGTCTATTTTCTAAAATCCCACTCCTGATAATCCTGGCTATAGGCTTGCAGATGACACAGCGCTGCAATGATCATAGTGAAAATGACCATGGCATGAGGCAATATTGTTGAGCTATGCACTATGAATGAACTTTGCTATCTTTCCATTGATCAGCGATATCAGTAACAATCAGTTTTGAAATATTTTGAAACATTGTTTAGTTGCTTACATGAGTTTCAAAATAATCAGAGGAAGTGTGGAAGGCCTAGAAAATGTGAACTTTTCATTTCTATGTGGAATGTGGATTTCAAAATTCCATTATTCAAGTTCAGTCTCAATTTTAACACATTTGGGAAGACTCAAAGAAAGCTGGAATTTTTTTGACAAAAAACAAGGGTAGCCAAAACTTGCTCTCTTGAAGCTTATTTCCAGTGGACCTTATGACAGAAAACTTTGAAGTATTAGCTATATATTGATACCAAAACTTGAAAGTTTAGACAAAATATATTCTAGTATTTCACATTGGTTATTACAAAAACATGATCAATATATTGGTACCAAAACTTTTGAAAAGTTTAAAAAGAAGTTGAAGAAATTAGACTGAGCGCTTTAAACTTTAACTTAAAGTGAAACATGAAGATTGAAAGTGCATGAGCTAAGTAGCAATATTGTTGCTAGCCGGGGGTGTTTATTTTTATTCTCAGCATGATTCCAAGAATCATTTCTCCAACCTTTAAGTTGCCATTGTTACTGTTGTACTTTCAATAGACTGACTCAAATGCTCTACTTTTCCAATCAAAATTATCATCAATTTTAGGCATCAGATTTTTGACATACCAGAACAAATACTGCATTGTTAGGTCAGCAGTACTTCCCTTGCTTTGTATGTATTAGTCACGGGTTTGATTCCCAGTATTTTCTATACTCATATGCACATGTTTTTCTCTGGGCACTCAGGTCTCCCTCCTGTACCTGAAACTGTCACTTGGTCACTGACAGACTCACCAGGTATACACTGTATGCAGCGCTTCAAGAAGGAGCATTCGCACTGGGGACCAACAGCTTAACTTGACTATCCGAACCGGAGCAATTAGAGTAAAATTTCTTGCCCAAGGAAACAAGGAGACGTAAACCGCCTGGCCCGGGGCTCGAACCCACAACCTCTGTATTACGAGACCCATGCTCTAACTGCTCGGATAACATGGCAAGCTATGACAATGATAGATATTTACAGTCTGTACTTGTAAGGTTGTAACAAAAGCACTGCCTATCCATACCATTTTTTCACTATTCTTTGTTTAATAACTATAACCTCTGAAATCCACATCAATGAAATGTGTGATTTCCTAGTTTTGAACCCTTCTCACACGCCAATCCCACATTCAGACCAGCAAGCCATTGAGTTGGAAGTTGCCATTTTATTAATTTTCTTGACTGAGGAATTATCCGATTTGGTAGGATTAAGCAGGCCCGTAGCCAGGGTTTTTTCAATGGGGTGTGGGATTTCAAAAAGTGAACCTTTGAGGTTAACATTTTTCATGTTGGTCTATCATAACTTAATTTGAGTGGTTTGGAGAAAGTGACAAACCAAAAGAAGAAAAAAAAAAGAATGGTTTTCAACGTTTTATGTAGTACTAGTATTTTTATCTAAAAATGAACGTTATGACCATCATAACGTGGTTTGTGGTTCTTTTTTTACTTTTTGATAATTTGTCAAAATTTGGGGTGGGGGGTATGCGACACCCCCACCGCACCCCCACTAAATACGGGCCTGGGATTAGGGTTGGTGTATACACATACTCCAACACTGGGGTTCTCCACATAGACAAATCAACCTGTACTTCGCACATCTAGATGCATGTAGATTAAACTGGACTTCAGCAAATGATCGCACAAGCATAAGTGACTGTGCGTGTAAATATGCGTAGTTGCGTTATTTCCACGCACCACCCAGCGTGTCAATATGCGCACCTGGAGTAAAGTCAGATTGACGCGCGACCGTGTGAACACAATTTTCACTTCAGAAATCTACATTCATCTAGATGCATCTACATTTGATGCTTCCGTGTGAAGAGCCCCACTTTTTCACACTTCTTATTTCAAAGCATCTGTTTGAAAATCTCCATATCTGACATGGGCGATTTCTCCGGATTTGAACAGGGAATCTCTCGCACATCAATCCCATGCCAAATACAAGTATTATTATTACTATTATTACTACAGGATACATGGCATTGGGTTTTACCCACCAATATTGACACAATTATAACAAACTTTTGAAAAATTGCCAACATGTTTGTAATAAACTTGTAGATGAAAGGTCATAATTTCTCAATTATTTGAAGCCAAATTATCAATTGCCACCATCTTTAGATTGACACCATGTTGTTTCAAGTTCCTCTCCAAAAACCAATGAACTTATCCCAGGAAGTTTTCAACTCATAAATTTCCGATACTCCCCGCTATTTATTTCCTGAATAGCCTAGTGTAGAGAAATATGGTACAATCTTGGTAGCTCCTACGGTAGTGGTACCAGGATGATAAAGAAATTGTGGTGGAAATTGGCAGAGAATGATAAATTTGTAAGAATTGACGGATGCAAGAAGATAACAAGGGTATTTTTATGATTGAAAAATAAGTATTTTTAGGATATCCTGAATTATCACATGATTTGGCATATGATAGATTTTGAGGATTACATACAGTTCAATAGGTTATGGCACTTACAGGGGCATTGAGAAGTTCAACATCATCCCCAAACTTAATCCAAACATTTAAGATTTTTGCTTCATTTGAAGTATTAACGATAATAATGACAGCTGCAAGTTTCATTATCAAATTCAACATCTATATATCAAAATATCTAGATTTTCTTTCATTATTAATTATTTTGGCAACTAGAGTCCCTATATATACAGAGTTGCGACAACTTCCCAAAATCCGCCATTTTGTGTCCAAATTGGATCCAAATATATACAGCAAGCCTATGGGAAAATCCGACCATTTTGCATTTAAAAGGCCGTAACTTCTAAAGATAGCTCTAAAACACCATAAAAGTAAACATTTATAGAAAGCTAACACATAAACAATTCCAAATATGGGTATAATGATACTTGGAAATAACGTTCATGAATATTAATGAGGTTTAGACATGAAAAAACGTGATTTTTGTGATTTTTCTTTAAAAATTTCACCGATTTGGTAAAAAATAGACGGAACTCGGCTATTAAAGCATGTTTTTCCACCAAATTTGGTAGAAATGATGCTTGATCAATACTGATATTGATTATAGTAAAATCCAACGAAAACAAAACGTTTTACCATATTCTGTTGCCATGGAAACGTGGTAATTTCCTCAGATTTGGTAAAAAATGGACCTAACTCAGCCATCATTCACTCGTTTTCAACCAAATTTGGTGGGTGTGATACATGATCAATACCAATATCAATTA
>JXSR01S017332.1:24931-62120 GCA_000969725.1 Ophiothrix spiculata
TTTATGTGTTAGCTTTCTATGAATGTATACTTTTGTGGTATTTTAACGCTATTTTTAGAAGTTACAGCTATTTAAATGCAAATTGGCATGATTTTCCCATAGACTTGCTGTATAATTTTGGATCCACTCTGGACACAAAATGGCGCCCATGAGCAAAATTTGAAATCCCGCCATGTCGCTACTCTCCATATATAGGGACTCTATTGGCAACAAAAAAATACTGCCCTCTAGAGTTTAAATCTTAAAATTGGCTTTTATTAGCAGATCCAATGCAAAATCATACTTCTTTTTGATTTGTCTGCAATGTATGATGTAAAAGCAATGTTTTATAAACAAAACTCAACCTCTTTCTTGAAATATAGCATCAATACAAACTTGTTGTGTGTAGAGTAGAGAATAACCTCGTACCTCAGAACATAATGCAAAACAAAATTCTACTTTTAAACTTTTCTGATGATTTTGATCAAAATTTTCACAGTTTTTGATAGTTGATTGTTATTGTTGAACACACCAAGTAGGCCTAAAAATCGTCTGCAGATAAAATTTGAAATTTTGTCAAATGCGCTTTAGAAGCAGTGCTCAATATGAATATGCTATTTTTATAGTGCGTAGCTCATTACTAAACAGTGCATTGATTTTTGTACTCATAAAATAGAATGTTTTAGGGCTCTAAGTTTAGAGCAACCTGTGTTTTTGTGAACCCCCTGCCCTGCTTCTAAGGGAGATGAACACAAGTGATATTTAAAAGATGTATAAACTATAGCTTTGTAGGATGATGTTAGTTTCCAATACACTGATCGCCTTTTCAGTTTTCGTTTTTAGCATGTTATTCTGGAAAAATTGACAACAAAGATTTGACTTAGATGTGGGTGATGAAAATGACCTCATGTGAGGACAGAAATTGTTAGTATAAGAAATGTACATTGATTGTAATCCATTCTAGCAGGCATTCTGTGGGGTGTGGTTTGGCAAATTGGCAGAGTGAAAACAACTTGTGTCTTTATTGTAGGTCCATTTTGGGAAAAGAAAAGAAAACAATGGACGGGTGTGGTAGTAACAGCTCCTGGATTTGACATTTTGGTTATATTTTCTCTTTTTCATTCAGTGTTTATGTAGAAGTGTTTGAGGATTGTTAATTTGTTTGAATTGTATGCCCTAGAAGAATTGGTTGGAGGTAGCTGGGCAGCCTACTTTTTCATCAAAATTCTCATGTAGGTCAACTCGATAAAGGTCATTAATCAGACGCAATTTCAATACAAGCGATTTTAAGTGTTAAACAAGAAAATATCAAATTAAAAAATATATATTGTTGTTTTTTTGATCAAAATTAGAGGTATATATATTTTCAAGTAAGATGATGTTCTTTTTAAAGTCCAATTTAGTTGCCATTTTTTCAAGTACTTGTTTTTAATTCAAGCTATAATTGTGACCCGCAGGTCAAATTGCTTGAATTTCTAAATTATTAAATACATCTAAACATACATGATGCAATTTGTAGACTACAGCTCAATGAGCGCATGCTAAATAATGCAAGGGGCAATAAGGATGAAGTGTCAACATGTTGACACAAGCAGGTTTTGAACTCACAACCTATGGGCGCCTTATCCGCTCGGCCACGTGTGGTACCTTTTGAGGAGGCCACATGCAGGCTCAAAACACTTTTGGGTACATTAGCAGGCATTTTTTAAACATTTCTACCGGGGTGGACGTGGCGTCATCAGATTTTGAAACTCCCGTTCAAAAAACTTGAATTTTAACTAAAGCTCCAAAATGTCATTTCATGCCCTTACTTAGCCTATAAAAACATGCAGATTTCATAACCGTTGGGGTTGGGACTTCAACCCCAGAAAACTAAAAAGATGTTCTGATTAATTAAAAAAACTACTTTTCTTTTTATTTACGCATTGAAATATACAGGCGATACCGCGGATGTATACCCCATAAAAGCTAGGGTAAACAGGCAATTTATTGCGCGTCCTGCATGGTCTGATTTTTACCCCAAAGCAATTCACTAGTAGTTATCCTTTTAAATCAAAACTGATTGAAGTGGAATTTGGTGCAAAGACCCTTTTAGATGATACCCTTATCCCTTTATTTTCTCTGACTCTTTTCGTAAGCTCACTGGTTTTGTATCATTCTGCTCATCATTCCTAAGTGATAGCAACAGCTTGTTAAATTTGATATTTTATCGCTACGGGATTTTGCTCTTTTGTAGGTGCTGTTTATTTAGAACCGTAAAAAGTTGTTTCTTTCGTATACATTGTTTGCCCAATTACGGACTGGGAGTGAGAGAGCCAACCTACTTATATGTCATCTAGGTCACGTTTTGAGAAAGGTCAATCAAGTTTACTTAAACTTTTATCAACTTTTTGATGAAACATTTTTGGAACATGAACTTCAATGTACTATTAGAACATTGTTGGAATATGTTTTGGTAGAGAATTAGTTTAGAAATCACAATGTTGCACTTTTAGTGTTGATATTGGGCTCAATTTTATCCTCCATGTGTACATGAATGTACTATTAGAAATCAATGTTTGTTAACGGCAAACACTAGTGACAAAAGTCAAAAAGAAATCATGTTCCCTAGTCTTGAAATCTGGTTGACTCAGGGTTGTTTATTATTGTGTGATTATTAATTAGTGTCCAATGAGGTTTAAAAGGTGTAGACTCCTAATGTCAACATGTTCTATTTTAACTAATTGACCATATTGCATCTGAAATACTATTTGTGAGGTTTAATATTTTGGTTGCTTTTTGTTTACTGTTCAAAGGCGAAGGATGTGCAAGTCTAGGATAAGGCTGTTATGTAAATTCATGAGAAATAGAAAAAAAGGTATACCAATTTTACGTTTTATGCCATATCTCCAAATCTATAAAGAATTAGACGTGAAATTTTTGATAATGATTAAAGAATATGTGGGTCTTCCCATGTCACAAGTGGGGAAGTAGATGTTTGACCTTGGTAGTAAGATTTGAACGCTGAACTTTCCCACTTTTGTGTGTTTTATCTTTTAGGCTTGGTTCGGACTTTACATCATTTTCAACCAATCAGCATCACTAATTGCAAGCTTGTCCCATGTAATGTGTGATTCGGTACATTGCTCATAGCGATGCCAGTCAATAGACTGAACATAGAACTCTAAGCCCACCATATAATAACACACATAATCAAAATAAGCCATAAGATTGTTTATTTTAAAATCCCATGTGTTGAACTCCTGCTACTGCTCATCATTTTCTGAATAGTTCCTTCCTGAAGTTAAAAACTCTTCACCACGCAACACACTTATGTTTTCATTCGAGTCTCGCCTAGATGAAATTGAAATAGAGATGTCACTAGTTTAATTAATTTCACAATAATTTTTCTTTTCATGATATTCCTGCAATAGTCTGCGCATAAGTTCCCTGAGGCAAACCAAGGGAAAATCATTCATATTTCTTGGCTGCTTTTACAGCTTCCGTATTCAGGCCGGGCCCAGCTTATAGAGCCTGGTAATTGTTATTGAAAAGTTGTAAAGACTTGTGATTTTTAGCCATTGTCTTATGAATAGCCTCTTAAAGTTCATGTGCAAATTTTTCTTTTGATGCGGCAAATGCATGAATTCGTAGCAGTATTGGTTTTCAAATTTTGTCTTTGTCCTGTGGTTTTCATTGAATTTATGATTTATAGGTTTATTGTTGAGTTTATTTATTATTTTTCATGTAGAAGACAGCAAAAATTAGTTGAAGATTGAGTGATCTCATATCCTAGCCTCACATAGGCGGCGAAAACGGGGTGGGGGGTGGGGGGTGGTGGTGAACATGTCTCCCCTCCTAAATTTTTAGCCTTCCGCCGCCACTGTAGCCTCAACACTGCTCATATTTGTGTACCGCCGCGGCAAAAGGGTCCAGTTGTCGGCTCGTACATGTTGCTCCTTGTAGCATATCTAATGTATGGTATTTGTATACATCAGATATGCTACAATGAGCAACATGTAGGAGTCGATAACTGGACCCTTTTGCCGCGGCGGTACACATTTTCATTTACCTTTTTTTCAATGAGGAGGGGTTATCAAAAAGGAAAAATTAAACTATTAGGTAGCTGTTTAAAACAAATTGATTGCAATGACTTTGCATGTGTTGCAGAGCATTAACGACCGATAGTGAGGCTTTAGGGATAAATCCATACATTATTATTATAGACGGAATACTAGAGATTAAAGATAAGTCCAAATTAGGCAAGATTTTGTCAAATCTTAGGGTTTTAAGGGACCAGCATCCCTGAATAGGCTCCTTTGATACATGTATACTTTAAGCTTGAACCTGTGACGTGGCAATCTGAAGTGTGCACCATTTGGCACTAACTCCGAATTTGGCTTTATTTTTTCTTGCCAATTAATATCCAGTAAAGATAAGGATGAAGAAAACTACAAAAATAGGTCAGGTCAAGATTTGGACAAACAGACCGAGAAGTCGTAGGAAGCAAGCAGTTGGCTGAGCTTGGCCCCTCAAGGCATCAAAGTGAAGAAGAAAGAGCGCTTTGGGCATAACAATGGGCACAATAAGTAAGGAAATCAAACGGACCTCAGGAACTGCCTGTGCATTCAGCTCAAGAAAGTGGGTTGCTTGAGTAGAGGAGAGATAGATGCATGGCTACTTTTGTATTGACCTCTTAAATTGAAGAAAAATGATGTCAAGTTAGAAATCGAATCGTTTATGGTTTTTCAAGTTCTTATTTCGTTACTTTTCTTTATATGTTTATATTAGTAGATATGGACATGTGTGCAGAGTTTCTTTGTGGTGTGAAGTATCTTGTAAAGAAAGCAAAAACATTAATATTTAGTAAACAATAGAATGTTTTTAGTTAGTTATTTTCTTAGCTGTTTGATGTTTTCTGTATGCTTTATTTGTTGCATTAAGTTTACCTACATGTTGACACCAATTTAAAGGATTTTGATTCCTTTCAATTTAATTGGTTGATTTTCCTTTCTTTCGATACATTTTGTTGATCTAAGTTTTATCTTTAAAGACATAAGTGGAATTGATCTTGAAGCTATAGCAAAATTGTGATGGATTAAGAAAAAGATCTATGGAAAATGTATACTGTAGAGTGCCAGTATATGGCACGTCATGTTATGCTTCAAAACTGGCATTTAGCACAAAACTAAAAGATGTGATTGATTAAATAGATACTAAAATGAAAGTTGCATTCAACTTAAATCAGAATTGACAATAATTTGTCACAATTTATCAGCCACATTGTCACAATGAAGCGAAACCGAATCTTGAAAAATGTGCCATATACTCCAGGCACTGTACGGTATGTCAAATCTATATTTAAATCGAATCTTATAATATCGCTTTAAACTTGGGAAATAAACGTTCTTATTCTTAACAAAGTTTATTGTCATATCTGAATTTCCTTATTCCTGTATCATATTAATTAAGAACATGGTAATTATGACTCAATTGAATCTTTCCCTTTATTTTTTACCAACAGCAATGAAGTAATGTTTCCATTTAACTGGCACAGCTTATATTTGGGCAATTCCATAAATAAATTGACTTTCCCAATATTATTGCAAATACCCAGTACAGATTCCCTTGTTGTTAACAAAAGATGTGATTTTCATACCACTTCCTTAGAAAATATGTGGTTTCTTTCGAATTTCCTCGAATGTTATTCTGGTTCAAATAACTTATTCACATTGTCATTCAGTATCATGAAAACGTTATGAAAACTTCGATCTCTCATAACCAAAAGACGACTCGTATTTCTATCCATGGCTCAAGAATCAGTATCACCTCTGCCATCACATGAAAGCCTTTAAACCAATATGTTATTCACTAGTTTCAGTAAAACCTCCATGATTTTGCACCATGATTCTATCTGTAAGCACATCAAAGCTTATTTTCTTTTCTAAACCAAAAGTCCATAAGCTTTCAATTTTCGTGGCAAATAGCTATTAAGAACAGGGAGGTGTCAAGCTTATGAGAATCAGATTAAATATCATTGAAAAACAAAGTGCATACTATGAAGTATGTTACTTGCAAGTAAATCTGATGATTTGGGATGCGTCTTACAAGAATTAGATGTGTGTTCCTTGCAACATTCCCCTAAGGATGATGACATTTTGGTCAGTATTTTGTGATCTTTGTGCAAAGCCTACTAGTGATAAATAGATGTCCCGTTGACTCCTATCCTATGCAATTACATATCGAGTTCGTAAGAAACTGATGATTTACCATACGTAAGTGTAGAAACACAAAGTAACAGATCTTGTTTTGAACAAAATGCCACTTTATCGCTGGTGATGATAAACTTGATCAGTAGAGTTAGCAAGATTTGGGTTTGGATATGGTGCTTTAAGGAGATATTAGAGGGTGATATATTTGATTGCATAATACTGGATCCCACGAGGAAAGTATTTTGTAATTGAGAAACAACTCTTTGTAGAAGATGATGTAGGCCACTAGATGATAAACCAGTTGTCTTTATATAGGGTTGGTTGCTTGTTCATACAAATGGTGTTATGGAAATTTTATTTTGATATTGTATTGTTTCTAGCCAAAATCATGCATGGAATAGTCTAATTTAAAAAAATATATGTATGGTTAAAAAAAACACGAACAAGAAACAAAAAATGATATTCTTGAACAGATTCATCAGAATTGGTAGTAAAATAATTGAAAGAATTCATTGGTACTAATCCTCATATATATATATATCATCGGTTTGGGGGAAGCAAAGATCATAGGCAAAGAACAGAACAAGTAGAAACGTTGGATCAAAGAGGCTGTGGAGGTCCGCAAGGGGGGGGGGGGCGCCACCATGAATGGAGGCGATGGACAATATTTCCTAACTCACATTTTTGATGAGATTCTGCTTCAAGACAAAAGTTTGACTGGCAACACCAAAGTCGTCACTAAGAAACAACAAGCAGCGTCAGTCTCATCTCAGTGTTGATAAAGGCAACAGCTGATTGCCGAAACGTACACGTAAGTGGACTTTTATTCTGGTGGATTACTAAGTAGTACTAATGAATTCTTTCAATTAAAAAATGATATTGCAGAAATCAGACGGCTGATGATATCTGGTACAGTAGGATTTTGAAGCATACAATATTCATATAAACAATTTATCATTATTATCAAAGCTGTTTTTTCCTTCATCGTTATTGTAGTTGTCAGTGTTATTCTCAACTTTATCATCGTCGTTACCCTCTTTGTCATTGTCATCGTCGTCGTCGATCAATCAAACATTAATTCTTCACTGTACAATCACCGAACAATCTTTCGCAGATTTTGACATAGAAACTCTTCCCTGTAATATATCAATAACCAAGTAATGTTAACCTATCGAGAGAATGTAAAGATAGCTCTATCGTTGGCAAGCACTGTACTTGGCAATCATGTATAGTGCTGCATTGGGAATTATACATAAGTGTAAGGCAAGACCAGGCTCTCAACAACAGTTGAATAAGAAATACGCCACTTGACGCTACTCACGGGGGAGATTTGATACAATGCAAGTTTCAGCGTGCAAGATTATGACTCCATGCCGCATCGGATACTACGTGTCGAGTGAGATTCTCATGCCTTCTCAAGGACCCACTTGTGCCTGTTGGAGGCCCTGATTCGATGACGCTGCCACGGTGATCCTTCTCATTCCAACCGGACAGAGTTACCACGTTATAATATAAGATATCACTTGCAAAACACAGCATTGCCACATGTAAGATGGAACATTTACATATCTCAAGTAAGAAAACCCTGTAGGCTGATTTGAACACTTTGATACCCTTTTAACCAAATACAAAAATGCTAATTGGGGATGATAATTTGCATTTAATTGCCCTTAACTGAATCTATCACTTAATGAAAACTACATGCATAGCATAGTGGTATTGTTTCGTTTGTAAGAGGGTAGCATTTCCAAAATTGATAAACTTGAGAATAGCTACAGGGTTTGCTGGAAATAAGGAAGTTTGTCATTTTACTTGTATAAATGGAACTTTTTGTCGCTCTAGTGTCATGTTATTTGCCTATTTGACTTGTAGATTGTCAAAACCCTGAAATCTTATGTGACGGCAAGTACCAGCCCAAGAGAGGTTTCAATTTACTCTTTCTTCATTTAAAAATTGCATATTTTGTTTTGGGCTGAATAAATGGTATCTTTGAATATTTGTGTTGCATTGTAAATTTTCATTATTGAAGTGTTATCATTAAATGTGATTTGCCTTAGTGGGAACGACAAGCAATGGTAAGCTATGAATGATACTCTTCCATTGTAGTCATTGTACAGTTTTATTTGGCACTTTACTCTGACTGAATTTTCTTAACGTTTTTATACAGGCATGTCATTAAAGCAAAAATCTTGGATCAAATTGTATGGGTAAAGTTTTAATTCCACATACTAAAATACTAGCAATATGTGATATATCATTTGAATTGGACCTAAATTATGGGTTCTTTAGTTAGTTTTGTACTTTGCAAGTTTTAGACTATAGGCCTAAAGGCTGAATTGTTTATTTTAGGAAAAATGTTAAATAAGAACTTCTACAAGAGATCCTGCTTACCAGTAATCTAATGCATTGCCTTTTTTAAAGACATCTTTTGTTTTATAATGTATTAGTGCTTTCATTATTTGTAAATGATGTGCTGTTTGATTTTTGGTGTCGGAAAACGAGGACCCTCAGACTGATGAATTTAAAAAGAAGACTATTAAGCATCCCTGAATGTTATGTCAAATTCTGACATTTTCGATAACAGGTATCACAAGAAAAATGCATATCATATCATCATGTGTGAAATGGTAGTGAGCCCTCATTCAGTGAGTGGTTTTTGTCACTGTCTGGTTTTCTGACGTAATTATATGATGTGTAAAAGCTAGGCAGTTGATGTCGGAGTTGATGGAACCATTGTGGACAAGGCATGATATATATGATGACAAGATTTGATGTACATTGTACATGTATATCTCAATTTTTGAAATATTTAGAGGATGTATTTTGTTATATAATAAATAGGCTTGGGGTGTCACCTGTGTAAAATGTGCAGTCACTTTGATAATAAGACATATCTCTCTCTCTCTGTTTTTCATGTTTATAGTCCTGGTTTATAGAATAAGTTTATTAAAGAGCAACACAAATTGTTCCAATATTGTGTTATACAATGCACTGTAAATCTAGCTTTATTGACAAATGAAGTTATTTGCTTAATTTTTTTCTTCATAGGTGAAATCTTAACATTTCCTACAAAATTGAGAAGTTTAAGTATGTTTTGAACAGTAACACAAGTATTTTAGGCAGTTAATGAGCTATCCACATGCTGACCATTACACCCTAGTCACATAACCAGTGATGCCAACCGGCGTCTGCAAAGCCGCAACGCCGGTATGACATCGGTATGACACCGGTGAATGCTTGCGAGCTCTTGCGATGCCCGGTCGGACTTCGTTGGTTATTAGAATATAACTGAAGACGATCGGTGTCTGCTGAAATCTACCTGGTATGACGCCGTAAACACATCGTAACCTCGCCGCAAGCTTATGTGACTAGGGTATCCATGATTTGTTCAAAACCTGACAATATACATTGACCAATGCTTAGACTTTTGGTATGATTACATGTGATGCATGTTGGAGCAGTGCATGATGCAGGGATTTTGTGAAAGACTAATCATTAAAAGAGGCCCATCGATGGAAATCAAGACTCTTAATATAACATTACTTTTGTTAGAGTTATATAAGGTTCTGCCTTGCACTTTTGAAAGAAAGATCACCATAATTTTGTTTGCAAAACAAAAACATAAAGCATAGTTCTTAATAGAAATTGGAAAGAATAAAGAATGATTGCAACAGTCGGCTTGTATGTTCTATGAAGTAAAATTTTCAGGTACAGAATGTTTTCCGAATAGTGTTTTGATGGAATAAATCAATGGCCATCCGGCGGTGATCCCAAATCTAATCATGGCTTGCAATTATCGGTAATGCACAGTTGCTAAATCTACGTAGCCTGTCTTTCACTTGCAATCAATCAACATGATTTACCCACAATGCACAGTGACAGCTGGCGAGTTAGTCGGCTGGTAACCGCGTTGCCTCACCATCACTGTGGTGCAGTGTCTTGGTTAAAATCTTGATTGGATTTGTTTTTCCCTGACTTTCTTTTATCCTCTTCTGTCAGATGCATTCATGACCGTTGTCTGTGTTGTGTGAGAAATTGCAAAATATTGCAAATAGTCTAAATTGAAAATGTGATGTTTTTGGTGTATGATATTTCTGCAGTTCAAAGTCCAGAGGGAAAACATCCTTTATAACATCTAAAGTTGGAGATAGTTCACAAATAGAAACAGGAAGTGTTGGCTAATAGGCTACTAATTTTTACTTTAAGCTGATTTTGGCTTTTTTATGCCTTCAAGAGAGTCATAATTTCAGCTTTTTCTTTCATTTTCAGCCTGTTTTGTGGATTTTGTCACTGTTTTCAGTCCTTTCCAGTTTTTTTTAAACACCTGACTCTCATACCCCTGACTGAATCCATTTTCAAGCTAAAAGATGGGGCAAAATAGAATTTAGAATTATGGGGGAGGTAAATATCCATGATTTGCAGGGACCTCTAAAGGTGCGTTTACACTGTGACGTAGGGTAACGATGCAGGGTAACAAACTTGCAATTAAAAACTTGCAACTTAAAACGACTGATAGTAACGATAGTGTGCGTAGCTAGCGGATTGTGTGAGCGTTACCTGACATTAACTAACGATGACGGGCGTAAAATTCAAAACTGCAATTCGCAGGTCTACGTTGCTTTTCGTTACCCCCAAGTCGAGATATGGTTCAATTCAAGCATAGATTATTGTTTTTTCATTCAACAAATATTATTGAATAGAATGTATATAGTAGCAGTAAATTTCACATAAACAAGATAATCACTGGTGGTATATTTTTTTTTTCAAAATATGTGAAAATTGTGATAGTTGTCAAAGTCACTCAGGGTTGGGGATTTCACACATTGGCCACATCAAAATAAAATATGCACTGCTTTAATCCCAGTTTCTTTAGAAAATTCATTGCAGCACCTTTAAAAAAGAAGCATATCACAGAGTTAGTATGAAAAATCACATTTACGATAATTCTAGATATGAAAAAACCGAATGGAGGAGTTTGATGAATGAGCTAGAATTTCCATAGGTATTTAAAACAAACTCTTGGCTCAGGAGAGATTAGCGGCAAAAGTCAGCAAATGATTAATTGCGATATAATTTGTGCGCAAATTGACATCCCAGGTGACTTTTCGCTTTTTGCAAATGTGGTCATTACCGTGTGCCAATTTCCAGTAAGATGACACTGTTATTCTATCCACGATATTGTAAACTAAGAATCCAAGAAAGGAATGATACTTTTTCCATGTTGTCTTTTATTTCTCTTGTCTTCCGCCAGTATCGCGTTCCATATGGTCATCTAATGTAGATGGCAAAATATGAAATAAGCCCAAGGCAAAATTCCCGATTTTCTACACTTTGTGTTATATCAGTTACAAATTTAAGGATAACTCTAACATGGTCAATTTTTTTTCTGTCTGCATATTTTTTGCAAGGTGGAAAGCGATCCTTGCGATATTTTCTTGAGAAATGTTGATCCTATTTTGAACAAAAATATCAGTTACATACAACTGTACAAACTTATGACATATCACCTAAAATGAAGAGTTTGGGATCGGGAAAAGGTCCGGCTAATTAAGCAAATTGTTGCCGGATTTATCAAGGGAAATATTGCGCCTCAGAATTGCAAGTCTTCAGAAAATACTCTAGAGAGCTAGACAGTGCAAAGAGTTTGGTTTCAAATTTATAAATTGTGATATCTTTTTACACCTGATTGTGCAAAATCTGGAAAACTAATTTGTTTAAAAGAGGCAGGTTTGGAAAGCTTTATGATTGGGTTTTCAAAAATGGAACAGGTTTTAAAATGAATTGTTAATGTTTAGTTTTGAGAGAAAAACAGGTATATTTGAATACCATTGTCTAACGGTGTGTTTTGTTTAGCAGTAAAAGTATCAAGTATCTTTAAAATAACATGTGATGATGTTCCAAACCTGATATGTATCCTTTATAGATGTGAAAGAACTTATTTGTTATGCTGTTGTGTGATTGGCTAGATATACATGATTACATTGTTAAATGTTGTAAAACTTCAGTATTCCAAGTTCAATGTGAAATAGCTTAGTTTAGTTTAGGACAGAGGAAATAAGTCTACATCCGTACCAAGTTGTCAGCGTCCTCACTCAGGGCTACATAAGTGTTTATTTTAACTGATTTCTTGAATAGAGCTTTGCATGGAATGCACTGAATAGAAGATGGAGGTTTTTCCAGTCACATATGGCATTGTAACAAAATGGTGTTACATGGGGTAGAAAACATGTTTTGTCTTTATTGAGAAATTTTGAGATGGAAAACTTGATCAGAATATAAGAACTAATCTACGATGCAGGTGGTTGCTCCGTGAGTTAGCAATCTTTCCGGCCGTCCCAGGCAGATTTCATCTTACGATGTACATCTTGATGATGAGCCACTCTGCCACTCTTATCTGATTGTCTCATGATTTCCTTGTGGGTGTGTACAAAGGGAAAGAGATCCTTTGGTAGATATGTGGGTGACATTTTAATTAGGAGTCCATAAGTGGTACAAATTTGAAGCAAAAACCTAAAGATATTAATTCTAAAGGGAGTTAAGTCACAAAATATTTGAATTGAGTTCAGCATCGATGAGGCAAGATATACAAGAGGTCTAATCTACATCGATGTAGATTTCTTGGCTCTTCATTGATCTAGATCTGGCAAATGTACATGCTAGCCTCAGTTACTGCAAATATGTTGGCATTGAAAGGTCCCTTGGAAGGTTGCTTATATTAATAACGCATATTGTAACAGTGTCAGTTTTAGTTATTTCCATGTGGAATTTTTGGTTTCTTTTGATTTCATAACATTTTTGTGATATTAAAGAGCGTTTCCGTAAGTGCAAATTTTATCAAAGTAATCAGCTTTTTTGTTATTATTTGCTTAAAATCATCTAATATGACTTTGATACATTTTAACAACAAGTCCTTTATGCTTTCTGGAATGAAAGATAATTCTGTTTTTGTACACAATGTCAAGTTGAAAAAGTGTCATAATTAGATTTGCATAGTGAAGTATATAGGCAAGGCAATACAAAACTGCTCATGAAATAAGAATGACTGATCCAACTAAAATTTGAAGCTAAAATTTTTTTACTGGTTTATCTTTCATTTGAAATTGAAACCTACATTTAAAAGTTGGACCACGCTTATTTAAACGGCCCCTTTGACTTGTGACTTGAACACCTTAGAATTAGCATTGAATCCTACAAGCATTCTGGAAAGAAAACTTATTCTGCTTTTGTACTCGATGTCAAGTTGTGATCCTTTGGCATAGATGTGTTTCACATATTAATTAATCTTTTTAGTAAACAGAAAACCAGCTTTCTGCAATGGAAGTTACTCTCCACAGTTAAGTTGACAAACTTGATTTGAAATTCATGATAGCCCAAATGTCTGAAGTAGCAATACACTTTGTGTTTTTAGCTTTGGTTTTGCCACAAATTGTGCATTAGTTCTACATGTAATATTGATGATTTTGTTGAAGTGGTAAGCAATCAGTGTAATGTAATACAACATCCAACTAGCCTTCAATAGATTCAGCAGATCAAGAAATTTAAATGTTTGACTTCCATCTGTGATGTAATGTTAAGACATTTGTTGAAATTGTAACTATTTGTTTTCTTGTACTTAACACCAAACAATGATGTATCCAAAAAATTCAAATGCCAAAGTTGCGTATTACAAATGAGCTCTTCCATACTGCCAACTTGGCAGCTGTTTCAATGTGGAATCAGCGTTGAAATTTTCAAACTTCAACATTGAAAAGTTCAAATATTCAATAGTGTTTTTTTTTACTCTTGACCAAAATGTTATTTTATCCTAGCTTTTTCTGCAAGTTGTTGGAGTTTCAAATAACAAAAAATTCAGTATAATTTCATATACGATATGGAAAAGGAAAAATAAATATGAAAAAGTGGTAAGTCCCACTTCAATGTTGAAAAGGGGTTGAACTTACAACTGTTTGTTATAGAGATGCTGAAAATGGTTGAGTTGAACCTCAACATTAGGAAGATGCTGTAAAAAGATTGAAAGTCTTTGGCATTGGTTCAGCACTGTTTTAATGTTAGAAGCTTAATTGTGTCCACAGCGAATAGACTAATGTGAGAGCTTGTAAGATCTAATTTACATAAATAATGATTGCTGATTTTCGTAAATATATAATTATTGCTATTTTCAGGTTGAAATACTCCCTTTCCCATCTTGATAGAACTTGGTTGGATCATGAAATGTTAAAAAGAGGAATCTGTTCTGTGAGATTCATGTTAGAGGTTTTAACATTGAAAGACTGCTACCTACATTTGAAGTCATAAACTTGAGGTTGGTTCTCATTTAGAAACTCATCATGTCTGCCATTGAAGAGGTCATTTTCCTGCTACGAGTACTCTTGGATATTATACCTAACATGGAATTGAAACTTGAACCAATAAATTCAATACTTGTAATTGAATCTTGTGTCCAAATTCAAATTAGGGCAAATTGCCGGATGTTTTAAAGAAGGTGTCAAAATACTATAGCTGCCTTTTCTGACATATATAAAAATGTGCAGGTTTTGTCTACCCATACAAGTGATTAGTGTTTGTCATATCATAAAGAGCAGCTATACAAATTATAAGGTTTTATTTGGAGTCTTAGAATGAGCAAAAGACACCGTTTTTCCTGATGGGTATGTTTTGCAGACATGTTCAATTCACATTCTTCCCAGCTATAAAGGTGCTGTGGCCTGTATAAGGTTATTTGTGATCAGGCTTGGATTTGCCATGTGCAGTTGTGCACAATGATGAACTGTAATATACATCTAAATGTAGAGTGGAACCAACTTGATTGTGCAGATAATTATGGTAGATTTTGCTGTATCCTGAAGGTAGTGGCAGTCTATGCATACTGTGTCATTTTGCATTTTAGAAGAGATAACAAGCTTTTGTATTGCAATGGTACTTTATTATCTTTAAAGGATAACAGCAGTTTATGTTTTTAACTACATTTACTATCATCAGAAGATAACAGCATTTTCTATTTAAGTCAAATTTGATTAGCTATAGAAGATAGCAACATTTTCCTTGCTAACCATATTTAATTGTCTATAGAAGATAGCAACATTTTCCTTGCTAACCATATTTAATTGCCTATAGAAGATAGCAGCATTTTCCATGCAAACCACATTTTACTATAGAAAATAGCATTTGGATATCTCTAGAAGATAGCATCATTTCTGTACAAACCACATTTGGCTACCTTTAAAAGATAGCACAATTTTTTGTCAAAACTAAATTCGACTAAAGATAGCAGTATTTAATGCAAACCACATTTAGCTATCTACAGAAGATAGCAGCATTTACTATGCAATCCACATTTGAGCAGCGTTTTCTGTCCAAACTGGATTTGGCTATCCATTGAAGATAGCAAGATTGTGTATGATAGCCATATTGGCTATCTAAAGAAGATAGCAACATTTTCCATGTGAACCACTTAACTGTCTATATAGAATATAGCAGCGTTATTTATGCAAACCACATTTGAAGAAGATAGCAACATTTTGTATGCAAACCACATTTGACTATCCATTGAAGATAGTAGGATTGTCTATGCAAACCGTATTGGCTATCTAAAAAACATAGCAACATTTTTCATGCAAAATGCACTTACCTGTCTATATAGAAGATATCAGCATTATTTATACAAACCACATTTTACTATCTAAAAAAGATAACAACATTTTCTGTGTGAACCCTATTTGTCTACCTATAGGAGATAGCAGCATTGGTTATGCAATCAATATTTAACTCTCTTTTGAAAGTTGCAGTATTTTCTATACAAACCACACTTGTGTCTTTATGGAAGAAAGGTAGCCGCATTTTCTATGCAAACAATATTTGACTTTCTGTAGATAGATAGCAGCAGAATTTTCTGTGCAAACAGCGTTTGACTATCTATAGAATTATCAGCATATTTATTCAAACCACATTTGACTATCTATAGAAGATAGCAACATTTTTCAATATTGAGCTCTGGTATAACAAATTGACAAATACGAGCAAGTTCTTTTTCCTGGCAATTTCATTATAATGGACATCTAATGTATACATTGACTACTGATTTCTACGATGACAGACTGATTTAAGGTAAAAATGTCTAATGTCACAGAATGTTGTTGGACTGATTAAGGTAAAAATGTCTAATGTCTTTCTTGATAATAAAACACTTTATGGCAAAAGGCCAACGAGAGAATTTAGCTATTGTGATCCTTCACCAGTCCCTAAAATTTGAATGTCATAGTACATTCCCTCTTGACATGAAAATTCAAAAACTCTTTTTAGGGAATTTTCAAAAAATAAAGAATAACATAAACAATTGGCAGAATATTATAAAACTTATTAAAATGTTACCATTGAAGGGTTTTCTTTAAATGGAAGTAGGTTTGGTTCCCATTCCCAAAATCTAATTCACTTCATAGCTAATTTTCTGACATGTGTAAATAGCCATTCATGTCTAATGTCACATAATGTTGTTGAACTAATTAAGGTAAAAATGTCTAATGTCACATAATTTTGTTAAAAAATAATAATAGAATAGAAGAAATATGCACTTTGTAAAAGCATGAATAAAGATGTATCAGCTTAGAATGTAAAGAAATGTTTTCAATATTTGTATCAGTCCATCAAAACTCCTGCTTACAAGGTCATCCTACCTAAAGTCCCCCATATTGATATCTACTGATTTTTACACCAAATCAGCCATGCAACTGCAAACATCTTATACCAAAGAGCAATCATAGAAATCCCATAACCTATAAAGAAGTGTGTTTTACATACTTGAAACGAGTGCTAAGGCTTCTGTCATTAAAGTGCTATCTACTGAAGACGATGGACTGAATAATTGATTAGACTCAAGCCATCATTGACCGGCGCTGCAGTGACCAATGTAAAACATGTGACTGACCACCAGCTGTTAATAGCTTTGCTGATTATGATGATGACGATGCCTCATCTTAAGGTTTGATATTATTGCAAGGTCAAAGTGTCAGCATTTGATGTTGCCAATTTATTCAATTGAATGTAAACATGGATTTTTCATGAGCAGAATATGTTTCTAAAGGAGATAATCACAACCGTTTTCACATGGTATTTGTAAGCTTCCCTGCATATACCTGTTACGTTTTCACAGGGTTTATACAGGGTGTCCAAAAATTAACTACCCATTTTTAAATGCTTATAACTTTCAAACCAGAATTCACATGGCAACTATAGACATATGTATTGATAGAGGAAACTTGTAGAATTCTTTTGGTACCAAACATTATGCAATCAGTAAACTTCTAAGATAGCAAGAAGGTCTGAAAGTTCAAAGTGGTTGAGCCAATATACCATACAGTGTTGATGCTCTTCTGCCACTTCACTATGACAACATGACGCCTCATACAGCTAAACGGTTTAGAATGGCTTTATTAATTAACCTTTTCATGAATAAACATATTGCTCAAGACAAAGACACACTGGCCCTTTCACTCCCATGATTTAAGTCCGCTCTATTACTTTTTTGAGTTATCTAAAGGACAGTACATCTCAACACTTTGGACTATTCCTGACCTGAAACAGAACATCACCAGTGAAAACAGGAAGATCAAGAAGAATGCATGCACAAACGTCCAGAGCTTTGTCGTTAGAGTAAAAGAATTTGTGAAATCTGCAAGGAGGCCATCTAGAACATATTCTGAAATACTAGGCAGCTTAATCTGGATAAGAAGGAGGTAATTTGATATGTCCCTTTGAGTGTAACTTTGAATGTGTAATAAGGGGTAATGCTGTTGTGTACCATTTAAAGAGGAGCATAATGCGAGAGTTACGCTTTGACAAATTAAAAACTTTTAATGAGCTTTAGTAATTATTAAGACAAAACCACAATCAAAAACCTTTTTATTAACATTGTAAAAGCTGTTTCGCAGAATTGGTCATTAAAATGATCATGAATGATTCTCCTGTCTTCAAAATTGACCCCTCCTCTACATGTGACTCGCAAATTTGTTTTTCTTCTCAGTATGAAAGTAGGCTTTTTACGTTTGACGTAATTTACGTTGAAAATGATTTTCAAAAATGGCAATATATCATGTTTGGTACCAAATTAATTCTACAAGTTTCCTCTATCAATACATATGTCTATAGTAGCCATGCGAATCCTGGTTTGAAAGTTATAAGTATTTAAAAATGGGTAGTTAATTTTTGGACACCCTGTATTTAGACAAAAACAACTGCGCAACATCTTTTTTTTTATGTCATTGCTTAAAATCAGAGGTCATACTCCCTAAAAAAATACTGAGGCCTAAAACATAATGGAGTTTTAAAGAACTGGGTTTTTTTTGGTCAAATTTTAGGCTTTGGAATGGAAATTTTGCATAAAATTAGGCTTCAGAAAGGCACATTTTGTAAGATTAGTGAATTTTGTTGAAAAGGGGATCATCAAGTACTAAAACATGCTGAAATGGAGTCTTGGGGAAATGCTGACCAAGCATGAAAATGGGGTCTTGAATGCTGCAGATCTCCATACCCCTTTTGAAGGTGAGTACCCCCGTCTCCCTGGCCTCGACTCAAACCCACTGACTGATGAAGGTGTGTAATTAATAGCACCTGTTCTAAAAGCATGCTTGAATCAGGTGCATAATGATAGCAGTCACACTGTACCATGGTGAACTGGCCTGCTTGCAGTACAGGCCCAGTTAGCTGCCTATATGTGCCTGGCCGTGTAAATCTGTAGGGAATTTATCATCAGTCGCTCCATCTGTCATCCCTGCATGCCTAATGCTAATGGCAGACGTAAAGACAAGTCATATTTCTTCCATCACTCCTAAAGCCGCCCGCCATTCATGGCTATGTATATACTCATTTAATATATGGGCTCCTCTCTCAATCTTACTCCGTCAAATCAGTTATATCTTTGCCTAGCATGGTGTGTCTTTCTATCTGAGGGTAGTATCTGTAAATTGACTTTTTTATTCATCCTAGCACACATTTACCAGTTTGGTAGTTTGACTCAGTTTTATTGTTAACTCGGGTATAATCGGTGCTGTCATCTTGTTTGTTCCCCCATATTCAGTCAGCTGTTTGTTGACATTGTGGTATATAATTTCAGTTGCGTTAAGTATATTTTACAACTATGATATCGGACTACCAATCCCAGCCATGGATACAAGGTAAGCTTACACTAACATATTGTAGCCCTCAAGTTTAAATGTTGCAGGTTATCACATTTGGGAGATGTTTTATGGTGAAAGTCAAATGCTTATTTGCTTGTTAAGACATTGTCAACATTGAACACTATGTAGGATTTTTGGGACTCTGCTCATATGACCTTTGACCTCATGGATACTATCTATGAGTAACCTGTTTATAAATGGCGAATTCCAGCGTGACAGGCGTGACCTTTGCATGAACCTTTTTTTCTCAGAATAGCTGGTAAATTTTATCTAAAGGCGATACCACAGAAATATTCCTATATGTTATAGTAAACATTCGATATTGGATGCAAAAAGTTAAAAAATTATTCTTACTCAATCACTGTCTTCACAATGGGGACACAAAGTGTCCGTGACAGGCGTGACCCAAACTGACACTGCCTTTTCAAAAACATGGTTTAATGCTTAATTCTATCTCTTTCCCACGGGAGATTTGATTCTTGTTTATGTTGCAGTATATCTCCTTTGGGGAACCAATCAGGAAACATTTCACTTTTGGAGCTGTAGCTCTTAACTTGGAGAATACAGGCTAAATCATTTCGTGACAGGCGTGACATTTGTGCACACCTAGTAAAACTTGATTTTAGCAATGGATCTGTTGTTTAATAACGTCTTTATTTATGATTATGATTTATTTTCAACAGTTTTGATACTGTATTATGCAAGTCTAATCTATTTTTGAGCTTTAACCCTTATCCTCCTGAGTTATTTTTGCAACACGTCCTCCGAAGGGTTGTTGTAACCACCCTAATATTTTAGAACGGAACCTCCTATGCTAATAATAGATAGGTATGATCCTCCCCTATCCAACGATACCAAGATCATCAAAATCGGCCGAGGCGTTACGTAATTATGACGTCATAAAGCACTTTCGGATTGGAAAATCAGGCAAAATTGCATTTTGGCAAAAATGGCCACCAAAAAGCAAAATGTTGCTACAAAAGTTCTAAATAACAGATTTTCGTCGGTTTTTTGCCAATTAAGACAGGAAATGATGATTCTAACATGTCTTTTAAGTTTGAGTTTTATAGCATGCACATTGTTTTCAAAATGGCGACTTAAACATTTCCGGGATTTCGACTTCGTGACAGGCGTGACCGATTTTGAGATGTAATAGTGGAGAAATAAGCAATCACTGGATGTTTGTTTATTGCTTTGCAGATGTAGACTCCATGATAGAAGATAGATATTGATGTTTAACCAAAACATGACCTTTTAATAAAACACAGCAAAAACTTTTTATGTTTTTCGTGACAGGCGTGACATCTGAAAACGGCAAATTCCAACAACACACTACTCGGCTATGATTAACATTTATTACTAAAACGCGATTGTACTTTAGAGCACAGAGACTGGGGCTTCTTATATACTAATAAGGAAAAGCCTCAGATGTTTTTCTCTGTTTCAGTACCAAATCACTTTTTGGTGCGAATTTGAGGGTAAAATGTTACTAAGGCAACATCCAACTTATACCAGTCATAAAATAAGTTCTATTTGCTTTATGGAAAAAACATTACTTTCAACTCAGGTATTACTTTTATGTCAGAATTGAAGTTGAAAAATTCATGTATGTGATACAAGATCATGGAATTAGCCAAATGTTAAAAGGTTGGTATAATAAATTATTTAGTTATTTTGAAGATAAATTGTCTTTTAATTGTCTAATTTAGACTCTTATAATTTTGTTACAGACACAATTACTGAACAACTATCAATTGTTTGTAAAAAAAAGTGAGAATTAAATCAAAGTAAAAACAAAAGAGAGTTTGTACGACATATTTCGTACCATATGCGCAGACCATTGACACTACATTGTTCTCTTTTATGGCTATCATACACAATCTTGCTATCTTCTATGGATAGCCAAATCTAGTGTGGTATAAAGAAAAAACAACAAAACAGCTGTAATTGATTATTACATTTTACCTCCAGAAAACATAATTTTAGCCATGTTTGAAGTCTTTTATTTAGAGGTATGACCGCCTACCTCCCAACCCAACACCCGGACACAACAAGGCACACTACCACATCAACCTATGATATTATTTAGTGGGGCACATCCTTATGAATGATATGTACCGTAAGTCCATAATTTTGAAAAAATTAAGTGGTTGAAAATAGACACAGCTTTCCTCTATCATTTAAGCACAAAAATATATTTGCATTACAAATCTACTTTATTAAGGGACATCTACCTATAGCAATTATTCCAAGCTTCAGATCATAAGGAAACATCCTTGCATTCCTAACCTCTTTTGGACCTCCTTAGGACAAGATAGGCTATGCCTCAGTACAGAGGCATTGGAGTTCAAGAGGTTGTGGATAGCCTTTGGTAGGAGGCTGACTGGTTTGTATATTGGAGTGTTTAGGTGGCTATATATTATTATTATTAAGCGAGTATATACATATACAGACCCAGAGGTATAATCAAATTGGTCAGCTTCACTTCAAAGGCAATGATTAGTAAGAGCTTGGTTACAATAACTCATACGAACAGTTACGAGCAGTGTTTAGTCCGTTTAAAAGGACCACGAGCAGCGAGCAAAGCAAGCAGCGAGGGCGTCGCATGGTCCTATTAGATGGACTAAACACTGCTCGTAACTGTTCGTACGAGTTATTGTGACCAAGCTTTAAGGAAATTGTCTTACTATTATGAACTGTTATAAATGTACAAAGTTAGATTTTAAATCTCTTATGATTTGTGTTTACATAACCAGTTTTGTGTTTTCCGACACTTGTTAGGTGTTCAACCATTTGGAAATTCTAGCCCTGATTTCAGTGCCTTGTCCTACATCACCCAGTGTCCAACAGCTTATATCCACAGCTAATTGCAAGGACAGCGCCTGGGCTCGTTGCTGAGTTTGTGGGAGGGGGGATCAGGGGAATGGTGCTAGTTCCAGGAAATTCCTACATACAAAATGCCTATTTAACATTGTTTGACCATGGGATTTGAAACCAGGACATCTGGCATCCCGATCTAAAGTCGAGTACCACTCGTTACACAGAATATTTTAGACCATAGGAACACATTAGGCAAAGATTCAGGTCAGGTTTTTTTTTAGTAAAAAAGGGCTACGCGGATGTGGAAATACACCTTACTTTATTTTTATTGCATTTTCTGGCCACTATTTTTTTTCCAGTTGTAGGAAAAAAAGATGAAAAAAAATTAAACTCTCTCAAAAACCTTTAAAAAAAAGAAGAAATTTGTAAGCTGAGACAGACTTTTTTTCTTCTTTGGCCTAAAGGTTACAACATGTAGTATGAGGGTCATTCATAAAATATTGGAACAATTATAATGAGTATTCTTTAATAACTTCATCAGCAAAAATAATAGAATATAAAGTATCTTTCAACAGAAATAAGTAAAAACTGTTCGTCCGATTTAGCTAAATTTAAGGATTTCAGTTTATTTTTCTTGTCTTTTAGCAGTTGCAAGATAAGAACAACTTCCATTTTGCCTTAAATAACACCTTATTATACAAATCTTGTTAGTTGCTTTTAATAGTGAACGTATGTTTTTATGGAAAATTTGTTTTGTTTTATGAAACGCTTAGAAGTATACGTAATATCAGATGGTCAACATTTAATCATTCTCTTTGTAAAAGAATTACCTATGTTTTTCCATGATATTTTGGAAGTCCTTGATTTAATTTGTGAAGATGACTATGAATTGTCTGTCTATTGCATAGTTTAATCAATCAAATCATGTGTTTATAAATGACTATTTACTAAACTACACTACATCAAAACCAATCTATTTGATTATTTTAATTGGATTTCCAACAAAGACAAGTCATTAACACAATGATGTTGGACAAATGAGATTCCATCTATGTTGAGGGTGAGATTTGTTTATACTAATTAGCAGGACCAATTTAAAACCTGGGTGATTAAAACATGGGCAGCCAAATCACCAAATGTGATAACTTGCCTTTGTTTTTACACCACAGTTAAGCCAGTCCAGTCATTAAGCTGATTGCAAATGTGCTGCATTAAAAATAAATTAACAATAAATCATCATGTGTTTTCCTAATCAAACCTTGATTGAAAAACGCAGCATTTGGTAAATGAATTTTGGCACATTGTTGATTATTTCCCTTATTTCCATTGACTCTTCTCCAGCATATGGTAAACCTGTACATTATGTCTTTATTGTCTGCGCTAGCCACTAAGTCATCAATAATCAATATTTGGCTGACTTTTTTCTGCTCGTAAATTTTCAAGATGAAAACAGATTGGATGGGTTCATGTATGAAATTTGTTTGAGTGAAGTGGTTTATGGATGATTTGAATGTTTCGGAAAATGATGTGAACTATTTTGATAGCACAAAATAGATGAAGTGTTTTAACTATAATTAGCTTACTTTTGACAAAATTATATAGTAAATACATGGAACATTAATCTGTTATTTAATCATACCTCACAAAGACCAAAAAGACAGCCACCTGATATATGTTATATCACACCCTGTATTATATCAGGTCTTTGATTGCATTGGAAAGTTAGGGTCAAAACATAGTTCTTTTGAGCTATCAAACATTTGGTGCAACAAGTCTTTGTTATCTTATAATCTGATATATAGTTCCAATGTATTTTCTATTAATAACGGAGGCTTGTTCATGAAAAATCAATACACCACAAAATTTTCTTTGATGTCAAATATTTGGTGATTTTCAACACTAAAGGTGAAAACATACTATTTTGAGCTATCAAACATTTGGTGCAACAAGTCTTTGTTATTATATTAATTCCAATGCATTTTCTAATCAATAACGGATAATTGGTGTTGAAAATCACCAAGCAAAGAAAATTTGGTAGAGTATTGATTTTTCATCACCAAGCATCTGTTACTAATAGAAAATACATTGTAACTATATATCAGATTATAAGATGACAAAGACTTGATGCACCAAATGTTTGGTAGCCTATAAGAAGTATGTTTTGACATCCTTTATTGATTTTTTTTCTTCATGATTTATCAATAGAAAGAAACAACTAGGGCCACCACAAGATCAAATAATGTCACCCACCCATTCAAGGCCAAAATGGCACCCTCAACAGGTCTAAAACGGCTGCCAAAACAACACCCTGCCACTCAAAAGGGACCAAAAGTCACCAAAACAACACTGAAAACATGAATAAAATATCAAACGACCAACAGAAAACGACTTCAAGGATCAGAACAGATCCATTCTTTCGTCTATCAAAGTGGATTGAAGCCATTAAAACAACACTGAAAACATGAAAAAAAAAAATCAGAATAATTAATAGTATAATATTTAATATTTACTATTAAATTCAAATGATTGCAACTTGCAGTCAGATGATTTGTAATCTGTAAAATGGAAATCATCTGCATTTGATAGGTAATATTTAGCCTGTTTCTACTCAAGTATGCTTACCCGGGTAATAATAATAATAATAATAATAATAATAATGAGAGATTTTTGAGCGCTGAGCGCTGTACATACTTGTAACAAAACCTAAGAAATATACAATCTTTACAAATACAAATTGTTACAAACAGAATCATGTACATAGGAGAAAGTTTGGAAAGATATAGGTAATTTCTCATACAGTCACTGTAAAAAGTCTTCAAAAAGTAGAGTCTTGAGAGTACGCTTGAACTGACTATTAGTCATAATTGGAGCAACGTTCCTGATTATTGAAGGCAGATTGTTCCAGAGTTTTGGTCCAGAAACAGCGAACGATCTTTGTCCATAGAAATTGGTTCTTGAACGCTGCGTAGGAAATCCGAAAGAGACTTGAGATGAGGATCTGAGAGTGCGAGCTGGTGTATAGCGGCTGAGCAAATTAGCAAGATATGCAGGAGACTGATCATGGAAAGTCTTAAACACCAGAAGGAGGATCTTATATTCAATGCGCTTAGATATATGCAGCCTATGGAGATCTTGTAACACTGGAGTGATGTGATCTCTGTGTTTAGTCAGCGTGACAAGACTTGCTGAAGCATTCTGTAGTCTTTGAAGTTTTTGAAGATCGTTGTCAGGAAGGCCCACAAGGAGAGAATTACAACAGTCAAGGTAATGCCGATTAATTTTAAGAAACCTGGGTTAGTCATCCAGTAGAAACGCAAAATTCATTTATTCTAAATCCGTGTAAGACAATTGCCCGTGTATTGTACCCCAAAATACCTCTGGAGGTGGTTATTGCCATTTAAATAACATGTCACTATCCAGTTGAAACGATACTGGTTATGAGAATCTGATTATCACAATGCATCGCGGCACAAAAGGACAATCAACCTGTACTTTCCGTACATCTGGTGTACATGGTATTTTATCAAGTGAAACCAATAATAATCAGATTCTGTCATGAGTAGAAACAGAGCGGTGTAAGTGCGACACGGTATTCTTACACTGTAAACATGATCAGTATATATTATACATTTGAGTAGAAACAGACTAATTGATACTAGACACAGCTTGGCTATCAGCAATTCTTAGGATGGATGCTGTAAGAATTTGTTAAACATTTGTGCCCTGTCATATCGAAAGGAACCGTAAGGGTCCCAAAATGAAAATTGATTTTTTGATCTCATCTGAAAGATAAGGGCCTATATTTTAAGCTTTCATATGCCACCCTGCTTTTTGTTTATTGGATGTTTGATTGCAAAGTTACATCCAAATTGGTAAAAGGCATTGGGCTGATTCAGAAAAACTATAGTTTAAAGTGTAGAGTTTAAAGTTTCTGTACTGGTAAAACTTGAATGGAGAAAGGATTTTTATCTGTTTTTTAAAACATTTGTCTTATATTTATGATGTTGAAACCTGATTAATATGATAGAATACACTTCTTTGGGCGTGATCACACCTAGCTAGTTTAATGTAGGGACGTTGAGTCGACCCTACATCGAACCCACTTCTCAGTGTAGTGTGATCACAAAATAAGTGGTTTCGACCCTACATCGAACCCACATTAACAATGTGGAGCGAGACCACCTTCATGAGGTAGTTTCGACCCCAGGAGGTGGGTTAGATTTTGTAATGTGAACACGACAATGTGGATTCAGATCCACATATACAGGAAGTAACAAGTACTTTCCTATTGTGTGTGTAATATTGATCTTATGTCAATATCTCTGACTGCTACATGCAAAGCATATCATATAGCATATAATGTAAAGAGTCATGAAATTAATTTGGTTACTTATTTATAATTGGTATATGAAAAGAAGTTTTAAGTTAAAATTTGATATTATTGAGGTAGGATTGTTAAATATGAAACGTTGTTGAATTGACTCAAAAGTATTTTTATTAGAATCCTTTTTATCCCTGTAAGAAATGTTAAAATACAACTGCACTTTTCTCCTTCACCATAACAAATAGTGTAACAACACACAATTAAATGCTTCATGTTTTCAAAAATCGAATAGGGCCTACTTTATATTACAATCTTTAGTATTTTGCCAAACATGATGAAGTAAAATAGTCATAAAATCATGAACATTCTTTACTTCAGTGTGTTGTTATCACATCCTGGTAAGTGGACTCGCTCCACTTACCAGGATGTGAAAATCACAACCCACTTTTAATCCACTATGTGGGTATAGGTGTGAACACAAAACTAAAGTGGGTCGACTCCACATTGGATCTAGGTCGACCCCACATATTTGTGATGTGAACACGCACAAAGGTAACGTTTCTGATGACGTGATTTTTGACTATGCTCATCTTCAATGGCCCGTATCTCGTAATTTGCTATGCCGACCTTAACCTTTATATATGACAGCAAATATGACAGGGAACATTTATGGTTTTATTTTATGCTCAGCTTTTCACAATTTATATTATTGTGGAATATCTGAACTTTTGCAACAACAAAAAACAAAAAAGAGCATCATTTATCATGTAGAAACATTGGAACTTTTAATAAATGTTACTAAATGGGGTTAATTAATCATTTTGAAAATGCATTTTCGTAATAGAATAAAAGAATTGGAGCATGTAAAGTATGAAAATTGGAAATATAGGAAGATGAAATGTGTTAATGCATATTCCGTGTCCTATATACATGAAGAATTACAAGCACATAAATCACTCACCAGTCCCATTAAGCATTGCACAAAATATACAAGGCAATATTTTTGCAAATTATCCAATATCATTAGGGAAGTTTGATAAGTGAATTGAGATTGGCAATGCATTTCTACCTGCTGTATGTGTGGTGTGCAGGTGTGCTCTTGTAAGGGAGGGGGAGGGGAGGGTCCCAAAACTGACATGTGACTGTCCATCCCAAATCAGCTGTAAATGCAGCCTCTTGTCATTTTCACTTTTTTAAATATTTGAAAAGACCATGTAATAAGGATTAAAATAACACCTCAATAAACTTTACTTAATTTCCAGAAGTCAAGTTATGGTCCGTCAAAGTGTGTCAGGGAGTAAAAAGTATAACTGAGATAAACGAGTTTAAAGATCAGTAAGCCCTATATTTTCTGTTGATTGTCTTAAAATATGCAGATTTATTTCATATTTCCTATCATTTTCTTGAAACAAACTTTCCTAGGATTTTGTAGTTAGCCACAGAATTGTGAATCTGTCAACAAATTGATTTTGGCAAATTACGACCTTGACATGTATTTCTACCTTAAGCGCAAAATGAGGTTTCTTGCATTTACAGCTCATACAGACTGGACAGCCACATATGGTATACAGGGATGCTCAAAGGTTGAATTTTCATCATATTTGGTATATCGATGGGTGGATTGCCATCACAGACCCAATGCATTGAATATGTAAAATTTGTGATTTTTTATTTTGGAAAATTTGGCCCTAAAATGCCCAATTTACCCAATATTAGATGCTTTTGTTGCAGAAAACACTGTCTTGGTCCTAAATTACGCCTTACACCCTCCCAACTCATACCCTCTCGACTATTAACATTGTAGGTGCTTTAGTAAGAAAAAGTTACACCAACATAGCAGCAAACCCTGGTATTGCTATCTCCAATTTGACTGCTGCTCTCTTTGCTCACTGCTCTTGACTCAGGTGCAAAGAAGATATGAATAGCTTCCTATCATGCTTTGCTTCCTATGGGTTATTTGTATAATAGGAGGTTGCGTTTAGCTTTATTGATAAGGTTAGCTGATTGACCTTGACCTCTGAAATGCATTTTGCAAGGTTTCAACCTTAGCTTGTGTCTTGTTTCCTCCTGAGAGGCAAAAGAGTGTATGCAACCCTGGGGATGAGGCTGATATGTAAATACAAAAGAAATGGGAAAATAGGTATACCAATTAATTTTACATTTTGTGCTATATCTCCAAAACTATAAAAAAAATTTGAGGTGAAATTTTGGATTTATAATCAGAAAAATATTGGCTTTCTGTTAACATTAAAAAGTATACATCTTCCGATGGAGTCCTGGGGGATGAGAATATGATCGGAACCTGCACCTTTAATATCAACTGTTGTAATCTTGCATTTTGGGCAAAATTCATCACTAAAGCTAGAAACAACTTCCTATACAAATAACTCATAGGAAACAATGCATGATGGGAAGTACTAGATACCTCTGTGGCCCAGGTGAGACCGTGGGAGGGGAGATCAGCGGAACGGCACCAGTTCTACATAAGTTAAGTGGACATTTCCTTCTGTCAATGGCTCAATTATGATGTTGTTATAATACATGGTATTTATTTAACTTTATGTGTCACTAGTTCAGGGAATGTCATTTCAACATCCAGAACTACTCAATGCAAATGTTAAGCAAACGATAAATAGTATTTTAATTTTTGAGAGTTTTTGGTACTTTTTTAAAGTGTTTTTGTAGGGTACATAATTGAATGTTAATTAGTGGTAAAGGTTACATCAATAAGTATAATTATTCTGTTTTAAAGTCATTAAAAGGTCCACTTTGTCACGTAGGTCTTAAATATTGTGACCAATAAACTAAAATGCTATGGATACCAAAAATATTTGGTGTAAATGTTTTAGCCATCAGGTATTACCATAGGAACCAATCTGTAGGCACAGATGTAAAGAAATGAGTGTAAAGTTCAAAAGCCCGTGTTGCAAGCACAGAATATTAAAATGTTTCTTCCAAACAAAAGAAATGGCCAATAACGACCAGTTTTGATTCCGAATGTAAATAAAAATGCCATTTTTTCTTCACATAATATAGTTCTTCGGATAGTGGGTCATGTGGTGCACCAGTTTATTTGCCCAATGTTTGCCCAATAGACCATTGTGTCTGAGTATTCGCCAATCAGAGGGACATCTTCCTTGTGTTATACTTTGATCAATAACAAATAAGTGGGCCTCTACACATCGTGAATTGATACAAATAAGCGTGTGCGTAGCTGAACACAGCACAACTGTAGGAGATGCAGCGCGCATTAAACATGTGACAACTGATTTTATTTACAATTACAAAATTGAATATAATTTTCATTTCGGTTGTCGCACGTCTGTAATTTTTTCTGTTATGGAAAGACAATGGTCTATTTTACTTATAATTAAAAACAAATTTACAGAATGTATCATACTTTTTGAAATGGAGGCATTTTATTCACTGTAAACTTCTTTTGATACACCCTGTAGAGGACATATTCATTCAGCCTGATAGGCCTATTTGAAAATAGAAACTTGTCAAACACACCAAGGAAGACAAAAGATTGACAGCAAGTCCGTCAATCTGTGAGTGAACCTTCCAGCAGACAGTGATTCACACTATGGGGACTGTCTTCATTTCTCCCCATGTTTTATTGGGTATCAAATTTGACACAAAAATCATGTTCCAAATTTGAAAACTTTTTATTTTTTACATATTGAAGAGATCAAATCTCATCTTTGTTTACATTGTGTCTTCCTTGATTTCCTGTTATAGTTAAATAGTTGTCTTGGTTTTTTGGGGTGTTTTATTATGAATATTATATATATTAAGAATATTACAGTAACTGTATTTCATTTTCAGGCCAGATATTCTTTTAAAACTATATTTCATTTCACTGTTGATGACAGATTATAGCTTTGATGTGAGTTTTTGATGTGGGTTGGTGTGCAGGTGAGGTAAGAGTAAAAAATAGAAGTCAAACCCAAGCTGAATATATTCAAAGTAGAATTATGAGGAAATTATTAGGTTTCTGTATCAGCAAAGCTGAAATATGTGTGCATTTGCAAATTCGTCTGAAATGCGAAGAACATGAAGGGAATGTAAATTGGGCAACATCTGTTATCTCTTTGTTTTTTCAACCAATATCATATCTTGGCTGGATATTGCTTTGTACAATGATCGTGAGTAAATAAATTTGATAAAGATAGATTTTATATCATGTTGATTGATACTCAACAAAATCCTTCATTTTTCTCTCTATTGAAAAACACTTAAGTTATTATACAAAACACATCAACATGAGAAAAAGAAAATGCCAAGGAAATTTTAATCCTGGTGTGTAACCTACTTACAGATCTTGGGAAGATAGTCACTGAATGGGATGTTCCTGACCAATTTGATCCATTCCATACTGCCTGACTCCCTGATACATTTCAGTAATGAATTTATGACATAAATCTGGGTCACACACATGACATCACAAAACATTCAGAAATGTTATGATTGATAGCAGCTATATATATGATTGAGACAAGATTTTGGACTCGGGCTAAATCATCAGGGAGGGAGGGGGGGGGGGGGGGGGGGCTCGAAAACATGAATTGTCAGTTGCAAACCGTAATACCTCTTTCACTTTTAGCATGTTTGTATAAGTGGTGGTTGATGGTGACAAAAATCAAGTTAAGGTTTAACTTTAATTGACAATGATACATCTTCTTCCATCATCTACCCTTTTTCGAGTTAACATTATTTCGAATGAGCCAGCAGTTTCATTTGATCGCAAGTAATTTTACAGCATAGAAATTCTGTGTTTAAAAAAATTTGGCATTGTAAGTAATATCCAAACCAACCAAAAATATATTGATGATTTCCCCCTTTCCCCCTGATAAAGCAAATGATAACATTTTATTTGATGATCAGAAGTAGGCCAGGCTACTTACTGGTGCATAGCCGAACCCTGCTGTTATCAAAGTGCCTTTGCATATCTGACGGCTACAAAATTCCAGCGGATGCGCTCGGCTCTATCCTAAACAGTATAAGGGTCTTCGCACTGTCTATTATCTTCTTTATTAAATAAAGACAGGATGTTGTTTGCGCAGATCATCTTATATAATGCCATGATGAATGAGCAAAGTGTGGGTACCAGCTTGATAGGTACCTGGTGGACAAGGTGCAAAATGATTTTAGGAATTGAGGTTTTTGGTGCCTTAATATTGCCCCTCTCTACTCCCCTATGATGCATGGAAAAAGACAACAACTGTTGGTATACATCTAAAGAAACATCTTTAGCCCTTGTCCACCTAAGCTATTTTCTACTTCAATATGTTCGAAAACCCAAAACTGAAAAATTTACTTAAAAATTCCCAACGTATATGGTTCCAATGCGACTACATTAAGAATTGTCGCTATGTAACAGGAGGGGGGTTACCAAACGCCCACCCCATCCCCCAAGCCCTCTTCCACCCCATTTGTGAAAATTAAATTGACATGCCATGGGTTGTTTTATACCATAGTATAGTGTGGGATATTCTCTTTACATTGATACCAAAGTCATGAAATCAGCCAAGGTGTTACATAATTATGACATCATAAAGTGTTTTGAAAAATTTTGCTCTAAAAGTTCTAAATATTAGATTTGCATTTGCAATAAAGAATATGGTAAATCTAACATGTTCTGTAAGTTTAAGCTTTATAGCATGCATATATTTTTGAATATGGTGACCTTTATATGAGAGGGGTGGTCCACCCCTCTCCCTACCCACAGACTTTGATGGCTTGCCCTACTCCCACCCGAGGTGGTACCCACGACTCTTTTTCATCAAAATGACCGCAAGCCGAGTGTGAACGTCACTCCTTTTTAAGTGAACATTTAGTAGAACGAGTAAACTAGTAAAACATTCACTCAAAGAGGAGTGACGTTCACTATCAGCAAAAGAATGTCCCCTCGTTAAAGAGTTAAATGGAAAACAATTACACATTTTCAACTGTTTTTGAGTGGTTTACACTCTTTTTCGAGTGAATTGGGATTCACTAGTTTTGTCACTCTTTTTACATTTAGGCTGCGATCACATAGAAGTATATGGGATATGATTTTTGCTATATGCCAAATTATAGGGGAGGCACTGATATTTTTAGCGATAAGGGTAATTACCTGTCAATTTCATGTATGATTCCCTTCCCAGGGAGCGTATAGCAAATATCGTATACCGTATACTTTTATGTGATCGCAGCCTAAGAGAGTATAATTTTAGTGATATTGTTGTATTTTTCCATGAATTTTCTAATGGCTTTACATGCCAGAGGCGGCAGGAGGGGATCGTCTACGATACCGAACGGCAACCAGTAATAGTTGCAACGGCCGCCCTCCTCTGTTAATCTGAGATGTTAATGTTAATCATTATCAATTATTTTTTCATATGTGACCCGTCATATCGAAAGGTACCTTAATACCGGCATAGTACATTACGAGATACGGGCCATTGAAGCTAATCATAGTCAAAAATCACGTCCAAGGTCGAATTTCTGATTTCATCAGAAAGGTTATCATTGAAGTGTATTCTATCATATTAATCAGGTTCCAACATCCAAAACATAAGAAAAATGTATTAAAAACCAAGCTAAAAATCCTCTCTCCATTCAAGATTAACTAAGTACAAAAACTTTAAACTCGATTTTCTCAGAACTATAGTTTTCTGAATCAGCCCGATGCCTTTTACCAATTTGGGTGTAACTTCGCAACCGAACATCCAATAACCAAAATCAAGGTATCATTTTAAAGCTTAAAATCTCAGCTTTCAGATAAGGCCAAAAAATCAATTTTGATTTTGCCGACCTTAAGGTACCTTTCGATATGACGGGTCACATATGTCTCAAGACTATGTACATTTGACCTGTTAAATAATTTAGAATCACGGAAAGCTAGCGTTTTGATGGAAATCAATAGCAAGTTAGTAGATAAATATCAAAATCCACCGCATCTATCCTCAAGTCAAAGCAAACGGCTTCAATCTTGCGACCCTCATCACTAGAATAAAACCCCTATCAACAAAATTAGCATAAAATGTAAATCCTACTTCATAGAGAGTTCAGGTCACAAGCCCTCTAACTATATCCCATCATGCATTGCTGCCCCCTCTTCACATTTCCTCTTTTGATGTAACATGATAACCTAACTTGCACAAAGAAGCAAGCTGAATCCTTTGGAGTTCCCCCTCACATACCTGGAAGACACAAGCTACTTATCAACACTTGATCATGGAAGGTGCTCAAAAACATGCACTGACTTTGCACCATTTAACTCTCATCAGTAGACACCTTTCAGCTCAGAAATAATCAAATTGAGTTCAGATGATAACCTATTTCAATCAGCTATATTTCTATTTACCAAAATACACAACAAAATTAATTTCATTTATCATACCATTATGTTTTCGATCAAAATTTCCCCATTTTATCCGAGGGCGCCTTTTTTGTATAAGCTATGGAGTGTGTAACTTAACACTTGTAGGATCTAGGAGCTGGTGATGTTGAGATCTAGCCATCATCAATGCCAGCCTTGCAGTTATGACTATGTAGAGTTCATTAGATAGCCCTAGTTTCCTCCATGGGGGAAGCCTATGGCTTTACAAAGATGTGATGCTTAGTGGGTATTATCATTGCTCTGCCATATAAAATTGGGTCAAAAATACATTATGTAGGACCTATGTTTGAGTGGTTTACATGATTGTCAACAAATTTTGTTTAAACAAAGCCAACATCATCGCTTTTAATAATCCCAATGTTATTGCAGTGGTAATCTCAGTTTGTCACCTTTTCCCACCATCACTACAAAAATCAAAAGTAATTATCTGAAAACTTGGGGAACTGGATAATTAACAAAAATTACCAACATCTTAAAAGTGTTGCAACTTTTCTCAAAATGTTGCATACAACAAAATTAGTTTGTGATTAACAACATCAACTTCAATAAACACAATTTTTCAAGTGAAGTTTGAGTTAGGATGATTAAAGCACCATCCATTTATATGAGGAAAAAATTCAAGACAAGCACCTACGGTACAAGCAATCAAACATTGAACTCACTCCGTCGGGACTATGCCCCCTTTTCTTTTGCCGATTTTCTCGCCTTCATGAGTCAATTTACAGCCATGCACTTCACGAATTGCGTCTTGGTAAGTAACATGGCCCAACAAGCACTTAAGGTGACTGAAACAATATTTAATCGCAGTAATAGGAAAGACATAGCGAAAAAACACAGCAGTGCTTACTTTTAGTGCTAAGGTGAGAAATTGCAATTAGTTGCATTGACACCATCAAGAGAGAAGACATGAGATTGTCTGGCTTGCAAAACACCGATTGGAAAAGTCTCAAATAGTTGTTATCCATGGACTAAAAGGCTTATTTGTAAAAATATTAGTAGAATCATTAAATTAAGGTACAGTAGATGCTCAAAATTGTAATCAATAAATTTGGTTTAGATGAAAAAGGTATGAACTTCATTTTTCCTAATATAGAGTGTCTTATTGAAATTTTGATTTTGCAAATAAACATATACGGAATATAATATGTAAACATCCCCAATTGTGAAGGAAGGCAAGTGATCTTTTCCAAGTCCCATTTTGTCATGTTCAAAGGGAATTTCCACAACAACATTTCAAAACAATTGCATTAAAGTTATGACAGAGAGCAAATCATCATGTGTGTGCAAGAAAGTCATATCTGCAATGGCTGCCATTTTTTATATTCTTTTTGATTTACCTCTTTGTCACTAAAATGCAAAAAAACCCTCAAAGTTTCTCTCCTATAGGTCAGTGGCTTTTGAAATGATTCTTCAGGTGACACAATCACCAGAAGAATCATTTCAAGAGCCACTGACCAAAGACTGGACATTATACAGTGTACAATTTAGATTTATAACAAAATAGCAGTTGTTGCAGATATTACTTTCTTCTGATGGCATGACAAAATATCACTGACCATCCCAGATTGAACCAGGCACCTGTTCATTAGTAGTCTTTAATGTCACACTTTACCAACTGAGCTGATGAGCCAGTGGGGAAGACCATTCAATTTTAAATCTAGGTCTTTAGTCCCAAAACCTGTTCCTCTAACATCTTTTTATTCAAGATGGTAGAAGGAGGAACTAGAATTGAATATTTTAAACAATTATGTAAAATACGAATTAATTAGGAAACTTCCTCATTGGGTCTCAATATCAGGAAAACTATAATAGTACTAATCAGACCTATTTCCACTCCAAAATATCTGAAAATTCTTAATGTAGTTGCATTGGAATTGAGCATCAAATGGAAACTTTTACGTAAATGTTTCAGTTTTAGGTTTTTGAACATATCATGCTCTGAAGAATCATAATTAATGAAACTGAAAGAGGCAAAAACTATCAAACAATTTACATCGATTATGAAAACTACATTGCTTGATCTATATAATTGAGCTTTGTTTGGTTCTTGATATTTTGTTCACGTTTGTCTTGTGCTGTATTTTAGATATGCACCTTAAGGCCCTACTAAGCGTTTTCTGGGGGATAACCCTTTCATGCCTTTACTGGCCTTTTGTTATCTCCTCAATATCATTAAGTTACGTGGTTACCACGTAACTTATTGGTTTCTTGCCGTTTCTTTAAGTTACGTGGTTACCACGTAACTTATTGGTTTCTTGCCGTTTCTTTCTTTCTTTCTTTCTGGCAACGGTTTCAACTCAAAAACGATGAATCGGATTTCGACCAAACTTGGTCACAAGCATCTATGGGTGACAAGCTAAAAAACTTATCACTTTTCGTGACCTCAAGTTTGATCCAGATGTCGCAGGGGCAAGGTCAAATTTTTAACTTTGTCCGATTTCAATGTTTGATGTGTCAAATTGTTCGTCTCTGACCAACGATCAAAAGTGTCAACGGTCACCCCGTCGTCCGACCCTTCCTTGGCGGTCAAAGGTCAAAAGAAAGGTTAATGGGGAAGTCAAATTATCAACTTTGTCCGATTTCACAGGTTAAGGTGTCAAATTGTTCGTCTTGGAACAGCGATCGAAAGTCTCCATGGTGACCCCGTCGTCTGACCTTTCCTTGGAGGTCATAAGAAAGGTCAAAGTTTCAACTTTGTTCGATTTCAAAGATTAAGGTGTCAAATTGTTTGTCTCGGACCAGCGATCAAAAGTGTCAATAGTGACCCCGTTGTCCGACCTTTCCCTTGGGGTCAAAGGTCAAAATAAAGGTCAAATACTTAACTTTGACCGATTTCAAAGGTTAAGGTGTCAAATTTTTCGTCTTTGACCAGCGATCAAAAGTGTCAACGGTGACCCCATCATCCGACCCTTCCTTGTGGGTCAAAGGTCAAAACAAACATCATTGCAAAGATCAAATTATCAACTTTTGACCAATTTCAAAGCTTAAGGTGTCAAATTGTTCATCTTGGACCAGCTATCAAAAGTGTCAATGACTCATCTTCTGACTTTTACCTGGGGGGTCAAAGGTCAAAAGAAAGGTCAATTTTTCAACTTTGTCTGATTTCAAAGGTTTAGGTGTCAAATTGTTCGTTTTGGACCAGCGATTTTGGGTCCGGTTGCCTTGAAAAAAGATTCCTCCACGTAACTTACCTCGTGCCCTTGCCAAGGGCACAGTAGCTCTAGTTCTTTAAGTTACGTGGTTACCACGTAACTTACTTATTTTGTCTTTGAAATCATGAAATTGTGCACAACTCAAGCATGCTTCATGTGATTTCAAC
>JXSR01S017335.1:24031-44190 GCA_000969725.1 Ophiothrix spiculata
GATAAATACTGCCCTCTGTAGTTGATTTTTGAAAATTGGCCTTTTCATGATATCTTATAATGCAAACTCCAAAATTCTTTTGAATTATCTGAAATATATGATGTGAAAGGAATATTTTACAAACAAATCTTTGATTCTTTCTTGATACATAACATCAATAAATATGTTTAGAGAATAGCCTCATACCGAAGATCAATAAACAAAATAATTTTTTTTTTACTTTTCTGACAGTTTTGATCAAAAATTTCCCGATATCAGGTAATTGACTGTTATTTACTAATATATTAAGTGCAAATCATCCACAAATACAATTTCGAAATTTTGTCCAATGCCCCTGTAACAAATGTCACTTCTATTGGAGAGAAGTTTTCTTGTTATGGTAAGCGAATGTTATTTGGGTGAGCAAATGTCTTTGGACGCCAAAGGTTTCTGTCAAGACTGTTTTTTCATGTTGACATGTCACAATAATTCATTGTCGACGTCCACATATGTGTAGACATAAAGTTGATATCAAAGAGTTGCTTTTTGTTGGAAAAAGCGAAATTGTTCACGTTAGACTTACCTATAATGTAGTAATGTGCTAGTTCTTTCTGCGCACAACAAGATGGATGATATAAAATTTATATTTTGTAACTTTTTGTTGTGAACCATCAAAATAACTTTAAAAACGGGAGTAAATGACGAGCAACTATTAAGTATTAAATTTTTTAAGCTTATTTATGCAACACTTTAAAGCTCAACTGCTAAAAAACAGCCATAAATATGACGGCTCTTGTATGGAATTTTACCTGCCTGCCCAGTTTTGTCAACATGTTGACAAATGAGATTTCATGTTGTTATGTCGAGATATGCTTTATGTCGACATAAGGCATGTCGACAGAAACCTTTCTAAAAACATACCCTCTTCCCTCTTGTAACGCCTTACCTTCTGCGTCTCCTTCAGGCTATTTTCGACAGTATCTTTTTGCGATTTCATTTGCTCCAGAGCCTCAACTTTTTCTTGGTCTTGCTTTTTCCAACCGTCTACAAGTCTAGCGAGGGTCTGTATGGCAAAACAAAAAACAATGATGAGGGCTGCTTCAAAACTCTACTGCCGGCCAGCAGTTCTGGCCAGTTGCTATTGTTCTAAACAAAGGCAACCGTTCAGAACCGGCGGTTCCGGGCGGGCAACCATTATGGGTTTGGAAGTGCTCCATAGGCAAATCACTATATAATTGGGTTTTGTATCCAATTATGATATTTTCATTCTCAATATTGATATTAAGTAAAATTATAAAAATATTAACAAGTTCCAGGAAAAGGTGACTTTTTAAGGTGAAACAAACTATGATTTGATGCAGATAAATCATCACACAGATTTCGCTTCACTTAATCAGTGCTTCAGGATAGGTCCAATCCAAATGAATGAATAAGTTATAACATATGTGACCCATCATATCGAAAGGTACCTTAAGAGTCCCAAAATGAAAATAGATTTTTTTGGTCTCATCTGGAAGATTATATTTTAAGCTTTAAAATGACACCATGCTTTTGGTTATTGGATGTTCAATTGCAAAGTTACATCTAAATTGGTAAAAGGCATCGGGCTGATTCAGAAAACTATAGTTTAAAGTTTCTGTACTGGTGAAACTTGAAATGGAGAAAGGATTTTTATCTCGGTTTTTAAAACATTTGTAATATGTTTTGGATGTTGGAACCTGATTAATATGATAGAATACACTTCAAAGGTAATGTTTCTGATGAAATTAGAAATTCAACCCTGGACGTGGTTTTTGACTATGCTTAGCTTCAATGCCCGGATCTCATAATTTACTATGCCAACCTTAAGGTATCTTTAGATATGACGGGGCTCATATACTCTTTTGACCATATTTCCAAAACTGTGTGCATTAGACATATGTTAATGCTCTATATATTTGCCTGTGCATGTACGGCCTTATGGCTGTCAAACCCTCGATATTGATGTGTGACTGAGCCCTTAATTTTGTTTGGCCATTTGACAATAAGATCAATCAGCAATAAAAGTGAAGGAATTATCACTGCTTTCTCCTCTGTCTAGAAGAACAAGCAGAAAAAAAAAACTATGGAAGTCGAGAATATTGCTGGATAAGGCCTGAAAAAAATATGTTTGTTTGCCCTCTGCGATTTAGTTTATTTTTTTTCTTCAAACATGTAAAATATGAAAACTCAATATTTTCGATGGAAAACATAAAATTTAGCAGTATTAAGTCACATTTAGTAGTATAAAATGCATATGTGACCTGCTCCAATGAAACCGGTCAAAGTCGCCAGAGCACTTACAGAGTTACAGCCCAATGAACATGCCACAAATCAATAGAAAATAAGAGAAATTTCAAGGGAAATATTGATTTTTCATGGGCAAAAGATTGAGCAATGTTGACAAGTGATACATCATTTTAAAGCTTGTAATTTCAGCATTTTTAATATGGGCAAATCATAAAAAATATTTTCCTGACTTTATCTGGGTTTCGTGGGAGCAGGTCACATATTTCCTCTAAATAATGACCCAATTCTTAGATTAAGCCCTGCATTGCTTGGTATTTGCTTTAATATCCATGGAATGACATCATTCTTTAAAATATATGTGAAATCTTGAGTAAAAAAAAAAAAAAGATCAACCGACCGACCGACCGACCAAAAATTTTAATTTTCCACTGGAGGGTAAACAAACAATTAATTTTTTTGGCCTAAATGATTTCACACACAAAATTATCTGGGAGTATAAAAAGCATCAAAAATCTTTATATTAAAAAAAAACACTTAGATTTCAGCATTTGTAATTTGCTGATCAAAATACCGTTTGAGATCAGAAAACACTATCACACAAAAATTAGCAAAAAACTGATTTTTTTCACCCAAAATGTCCCTGGTTAATTGGATAAAACCCAGTACCTCTATAATCTGTTTTCAGATCAATCAATATCCGATAAGTAGACAAATAAAGATTGATTGATTGATTGATTGATTGAAGTACACCTATGTATTTTGTATACTTTAGGTCCCAGATACTGGTATATACCAGTATTGGTGAATTCTGGAAGTATTTTTGTTCCAGTATTGCTGAAAATATTTTACAATTTTGGTACACACTTTCATTCCAGTATTGGTCAATGCTTATCTTGTTCCAAAATTGTTAAATGCTAAAAAATATCTTATTGAAGTAACAATCACCAATTTTGCTCCGTTTATCAAAGACTTATTGTTTTTCTTAATTCTTGGAAAGTCATTATTCACCAATTGCATATGCATGGCTTTATTACACACCATCAATCCCCAGTCCTGCTATTCTGAAACTCAGACTAAAGTCTAGTTGAAAGCCAACGTTTATACTAACCAAGCAGGAGTTGAAAGACCAAATATAACGCTAATCTTACCAACTTGCCTTAGTCAGATGAATTTAGAGGGAAGAGGAATAGACCTTTTCAAAATCCATTCAAAAATCTCCGGAACATTGATCACATGGCCATTTTTTCAACCAATCACGTATAAGCTCATTAGTATGCACGATTTTGTCAACAAAAAAGTCTGAAAAATTACTCGCATTTCAGTGCAATAAAAGTGAAAAATAAATTGAACCAGACCCATACAATATTAGATACACTCATTCTGAACAACTTTTGGCCGATGGTACCATAAGCTCACCGACATAAAGAGTGAAATTTCCATTTGAAATCGGCTGATCTGCGCTGATTAAGCTTAAGATTTGAAGTTGCATCAGGGCGATCAACCTGAAAGTGACTCTGTAGTGCTGATGCTAATTCCAAGTTCGAATTCGTACGCAACCAATTAACGAGAACGTGAACTTAACATTCTGGTTATTGTGTTGAAGAGTCACTTTTTTATTCGGCAATTGCCAGAAAGTGTAAAATCAGTTTTGGAAATTCTCGGATAGTCGTGTTTTGGAAAGGTCTATTATAAACTTGTGTCGGAGGCTCAATTCCTATATGATGTGGAAGGTTTATGACTTCTCCAGGTTGGAGGTAGGTAATCTAACATGTATATTGTACCTCCAAAAATGAGGGATCATGCAGGTAAAACAAGAATATTCGCACATAAGATGTAATAAAAGTAGGGTCTCAGAGGTAAAAATGTAGTAACTGGTGAAGTTGAATGTTAAAAATGCGGGCCTTTTATCAGGCTGACCCTGCTGGTTCATCATAACATCGTCAGACTCTACACAGCTTTTGAACTTCATATTAGAAGTTGCAATAAAAACTCAAAATTTTATGTTACAACTCTGGGCCCATATTTATGAAACCCTGCTAACTCTAGTTGTCAAATAGCCCATTGTCTACTTGTCAAATTTTGGTAGGTAGACAATAGGTTAGTTGCCAACTAGAGTTAGCAGGGTTTCATGAATATTGGCTCTGGTGCATAATTATTACTCAGCCTTAAAAAATTGGCAGAATTTACAACACTGATATAAACCATTATCATGCTTTGAGGTGTCCAAGTGTGGGAAAATATTGGATCCAAAACATGATAATGATAAAATTGGATGATTTTCGCCCGATATTTATTGGTCTCGCTATGAGTTTTAAAATATTGGGCTCGACTGCGTCTCGCCCAATATTTTTGCAACTCATAGCTCGACCAATAAATATGGGCTCAATCGATCCAATTTTATACCAGTATTTTCCACCAACAATACTGGAATATTAACCAAAACTAATTAAAACTGTTATTAAACAGCATTTTTGACCAACAAAACTGGATTTTCAATATTTTTGACCAACGATACTGGAATATTGACATGAATTTAACAATACTAGTATATAGCTAGTATTGTTGTTCAACAATACTGGAATACAAAACCTTGGAGCAGAAATGGACAATACTGGACAATATTTGGGTATCTAGTATTGTCCAAATTTTATGTGCCAGTATCTGGGACCTAAAGTATACCTTTTCCACTGTATTTTGCTTGGTTGAATTATCAATTGATAACTGATCAATAAATATATGCGAGCTCTAATATTGCAGAATTATGATTGTCCCCAAACTTTGACATTCTGTTTATGGTTAGAATCTGCCTGTCCTTGAGCTAAACAAAGAACTTCTATAGGCAAAACAAAAATTCATTGGACAATGTAAATGGAAATCCAGGGCATGGCTTGCATTAACAAACAATTGGGCCCTGCACTCTGGATTTCAATTTAAACTGTCCAATAAATTCTTGTTTAGCCTATATACACAAAAATGGATGAGCGCCTAATTCAAATCAGACCTTGTCAAGTTGTTCTATCATGGCGTCTTTCTTCTTATCCGTTGATATGGCAACCGCCAGTTGTTGTTGTGTTTCTAGAAGTTTACTCTGAAGTTCTGCAATCTGCTTTTCACAATGCTGTGTAAAAAGAGTAATAAAAGTAGAATCAAATTTAAATCCATCTTATTATCAATCAAAACTATGATAGAAAGGTGTGATAGAGGATGTACAATGAAAACATTAGCCTATACTCTGTAAACCTTGAAGTATGCAACAAGAAATCAGACTCTGTTACGAGACCCATAGCATATCCCTTGTATTCTTCAACATTGTGAAGTGGTTATTCAGTATTGTGTAAGAGACTAGTAATGATTGTTTAGGATTGATTAAAGCCAAATCACTGCATATTAATATTTTCATACATGAATTAGGGGTGTGAGAGACCAGTTGACAAAAACGAGGAAAAGCATCGTAAAGTTGGGAAAAAGGTCAAAAACAGGTTGAAAAACAATAAAAAAGCTAAAATTTTAACACATGAAAATTTTCAAAAATGAGGAAATCAGCTGAAAAGAGGAACTCTCACACCCCTGAATTGAATCATTCATGATTTTGGTATTATTTCTGGCTAATTTTGTTACCACCACATGGACAAACATTAAATATAAGTTCATCTGTATATTCAGCAAGATTGGGTACATGGTTATGATTTGAAAAGTACAGACTAATTTATTTTCCTGTATGGTCATATTGGTTTTTGTGCGTTAATCGGCTTGCTTGTTGCATACTTCAAGATTTACAGAGTATAGTAACTATAATATATAATAATAACATATCTTTATTCCATGTAGCAAATTACCCAAATTTTGCTCAAATTCATAAAAATTCAAATTTTCCACGAGTTTTTCTTAAATATTCCAAGTTTTTCTATATAATTTTGAAAAGTAAACCCATTTAAAAGGGCTCAATTTTGCATAGTTACATTGACAGTGTACTGTATATTGGAACTTATATTTTTCTAGATTTCATTTGTGGGGGAGAGCGGGGGAGGGGGGGGGTAGACATTCTTGGCATTCAAAGTTGTTTTTGGCAGGAACCAAGTGGAACCAAATTACTCCAAGTTTGAGCCCTATGGCTGACGATGCCATTACAGAGTGTCCACGAATGATTTATACCTGACTATCAGATTTTTTTGTGGAGCAGTGGTTGATGTTTTGGTCAAATCTTGTTAATTTGCAAACTACACATGTTTTTAGCTTTCTGAAGAATTTTGAATTTTTCAAATCGCATGTTCCTGTGGAAAGTTATAGAGATTGTTCCAAACAGAATTCAATTTTCAAAATTCAAAATTCAATTTTGCGAAATGTAAATTTGTAATCAGACAAATTGTCGAACTTAACATTCAATTAAAACCTACTACACTGACACCCTTTACTTTTCTAAAGTTAAAACGTGAAATACAATTTAGGTTTTATTTATTGGCTGTGATGGATATAGGATATAAAGGGTGTCCTTAGGAAAAGAAATGATAATTTTGGTTACGGTTGAACAGCTTTACAATAGCCAGTACAAATAATGTAAGATGTTACATGTACTCGCCTAAGGGAAACCCACCTAGAAACTTTACATTTGACCATGTTGACATTGCTAATTACAACCGAAGTTAGTTTAAATGGCTATTATGGGTTACAACTCAATATTAGGACCAGAATTTGTTGACGGAACTGATTCCTCAACTTGCCTGCCAAAATGGTGTTCTGCTCCATATCTGATTAAGTATATCTCGCTAATCTGAGTAGGAATAGATTCAGAAGTGTGCAAGGTAGATGATTTTTGTAGATCTTAGAAAATTACAAAAGCAAAGAAAGAATATTTTAATTTGGTCAAGTTGTATTCATTACACTTTACAAACTTTAGTTAGTTTGCATGTTACACGTATTTATTCGAATTATACCCGCATTTTATAGATCAAAACCACGTTTACATCATTTTTCAATTACGTCATCATGCAAAGCAATGAAGCATGATGTTTTGATGAAACCTATGGAAAATGTAGAAGACTTATCCACTATTTGTAGGAAAGCTGTTGGTTTTATGAAAAATTATGATTTAACATTTTTTCTGATTTTTTGAAACCGGGTATAAATCATTTGTGGACACTCTATGGGCCGGTATACAAAGTCTGGTTGTCAATCTACAAATAAATTGGATTAAAATCGACACCAAGAATGAAATCAACATTCATCCTTAGTAAAATTATCTGCCGTAGAAATCTTAAAGGTGCAATTCATGATTTTGATGTGACGAAAGCCTCTCCTCTTTTCTAGCTAATTAAAAAGAAGAGTACAACATCAATGTATGCTGAAAATTTCACTTGATTCCGACCGATGCGACGAAAGCCTCTCCTCTTTTCTAACTAATTAAAAAGAAGAGTACAACATCAATGTATGCTGAAAATTTCACTTGATTCTGACCATTTGTTTTCAAGTTACAAGCTTTTCAGCAGTTTAAAAATCTCTACCGGCCACTGTATTATAATTACTGTCGGAACCCAACAGTAATTAGAACATGTCACATTAAATGCAAGAGCACATTTGAAAGAATGGTTTGGGTATTGTAACAAATATTAGTCAAGGATTCTTCACAGCTAAAAAAACTTAACTTTGACAGAGGTGAGGATGAACATATTATCATGAATTGCCCCTTTAATCCTCGTCTAACCAAGCCTTTTTGTAACACTTCTAACCAAGAGGACGGGGTTGTTGCAACCCTAACAAAATTATTAGAACAGAACTCCCTATTAACTTGGCTTTGCTATCAATAGATAGGTATAGTCCTCCCCTATCCAACAATACCAAGATCACAAAAGTCAGCCAAGGAGTTACAGAATTATGATGTCAAAAAAGGTCTTACAAGTCGAAAACTCAGAATTTTGGCAAAAATGGCCACCAAAATCAAAATTTTGCTCTAAAAGTTCTAAATAACAGAATTTCGTTGGTTTTTTTTGCAATTAAAGAAGGGAAATGATAAATCTAACATGCCCTCTCCGCAAGTTTCAGCATCATAGCATACATATATTTTTCAAAATGGTGACTTACAATTTTCACCAACCCCCCCATACATCCAAACTTTGAGACGGCCTACCCTAACCCCACCTTAGGTGGTACCCCCAATTTTTTTCCATAAAGGATTTTAAAAATGCCTTGGGTTGATTGCTTTTGCGTTTTTATGCTACGGGGGAAAAACCTTTGCAACCACCCCCTTGGTTAGACGAGGGTTAAGCTCTGATGTTCATGATGATTGGATTCCTACCTTTCTTCTATATCGCTCCTTCTCCAACCCATCTCTCAGCATATGGTTCTCTGCATGTAACGTAGAATCTTTTGTAGTTTCCGCCACATCCTGACTGACATTGCTGGTAAAGCTTTTGAGAGCACTTAAACCAAATCCACTGTCAATATTCATGGGAGAAATGTCTGCGTATGCTCGAGCACTGTGGAAGAGACCAAGAAATATGATTTCAGACTGAAAAAATAGAGAATAAAAAATCTTTGATCTCAAATTTCATATATGATTTTGTAGGGAGTATGTAGCAGTTGTAGAGCTGTTGCTACATACAATGGGTTTTCTCCAGAAACAACAGTTTGACATGTGAGTACCCATTATATATGTGCCCCGTCATATCTAATGGTACCTTAATGTTGGCATAGTTGAAGCTGAGCATAGTCAAAAATCACGTGCAAGGTCAAATTTCTAATTTCATCTGAAACGTTACCTTTGAAGTGTATTCTATCATATTAATCAGGTTCCAACATCCAAAACATCGAGATAAATTCCTTTCTACATTCAAGTTTTACCAGCACAGAAACTTTAAACTCAATTTTTATGTTTTCTAAATCAGCCTGATGCCTTTTACAAATTTGGATGTAACTTTGCAATCGAACATCCAATAACCAAAAACAAGGTATCATTTTAAAGCTTAAAATATAATCTTTCAGATGTGAGCAAAAAATCAATTTTCATTTTGGGACCCTTAAGGTACCTTTCGATATGACGGGTCACATATTATTGTAGGTTTGCCTATAGGCCTGGTTTACAATCTACATAATAAGATTATAATGTACGACTCATTTAATGAACTAAATCTTCCAAATTTGGGAATTCAGAGAGACCCATTGCAATTACTACCTCTGCTGTTAGAAAACAAATGTCATAATTCTTCAAACTGGGCGACTAGCAAGTGTACGTCCTATCTGCATTCAGATTGTAATGTTTACCGAAATGGCTACCTAGTACTGTTCGGGTCAATGAAGCAATTGAGATGAAATGCCTTGTCCAAGGACTCACTGACACTGCTGGCCATAGCGGGGCTCAGTGATAAGGAGTCCTGGGGTCGATTTCACTAATGTTAAAATGCATCGTTAACCCATCAGAAGACCAAAAACCATCATTAGCTAAAACCACCTCTTGACCCCAGGCAACGTTAACAAAGGGTTTGATTTTTCAAATGCATAATTCATATACCTTGCGATGCGGTGAACACTTACGAAGGGTTTTCATGTCTTTGTGATGTCTAGTTGTAGTTACGAGCTAAACTCATAGTTAGCTATGATGCATTGTAATGTTAGTGAAATCGACCCCTAGCTGCACTGTTCTATACCATAGAAGCTAACCTAACATATCATTTTTTACCCCAAATCAATATAGCAAAGAGTCTATTACCACTATAAGGCTAAGCACTAATTTATTGGGCAATGTAAACAAAAATCCAGAGTACTGGGCCCCATTGTCTATAAATGCAATCCCTATTATGGATTTTTGTTTACATTGTCCAATAATTTTTTTATTTCACCAATAGCACCCAGTATGATTTGAAACTAACCTTAGAAGAGCATCTGTTTTGACGCTTCTGACAGAACTCAACATGTCTTGTGCCGGTGATACTCCTGAAATGCCTTCGCTCGGAGTAATACTGCCAGATTCTGCAAGAAGAAGAAACCGTCATGTGAGTGCACGAAAGTTGTATCTGCAAAAGCTGCCATATGTGATATTTATTTAACATATTGTTACTTCAAAGCAAGTAAATGCAAGTTTATGTAAATGGCAGCTATTGCAGATATGATTTTCTCGCACCCACACAGCAAAATTCAACGCAAAAAAAATATAGGAAGTAAAAAACTTTGCAATTGTGCGACATTGCAACCATTACCACTAGTCTTCAACAGGCATCTGATTCTTGGAATTGATCACGTGACAGACAGCTAGTGACGACACAAAGTCCTCTGTCCCACTTGGTAACGTAGGTCCCCTTTCTTATAGACCTTTTCAAAGCATGACTTTCGGAGAAATCCCGAAGCCGATTTTACACTTTATGGCAATTGCTGACAGAGAAAGTGACTCACTGACACAATACTCAGAATGTTACCTTCATGTTAACTGACTGCGTACAAATTCGAACTTGTAATTAGGGTTAGCACTAATGAGTCACTTTAGTGTGATCACCCTGATGTGACTTGAAATCTTAAGCTTAATCAGCTGATTTCAAATGGAAATTTCACACTTTGTGTCGGTGAGCATCTGGTACCATCAGCCAAAAGTTGTTCAGAATTAGTGCATCTAATAATGTATGGGACTGGTTCTAGTTATTTTTAAATTTTATTGCACTGAAAATGCGATAGAATTTTCTGAAAATTTTGTTCACGAAATCATGCATACGAATGAGCTTGTACGTGATTGAAAAAATGGCCACATGATCGACGTTCCAGAGATTTCTGAATGGATTTTGACAAGATCTATTTGGGGCCGGGTTCTGAATTCTTTCCCATATGGCTTTCTTAATTCTGCGCTTGTGGTATTCAATACGTCTAGCAGTCTATCACATGAGCAATTCCAGGAATCATATGTCATACAAGTACACTTGCAAAGTGAGTTCCAGTTATTGATTCATTTACTTCCTAGTTGGATGAATGAGAACATACATTTTCAAGAAAAAAAATGTTACCTTGTTGTTAAAGAGACTCTCTTACACATACTCATGATATATGAATTGCCTTACCTTGTTGTCTTGATGATGAGGAAGCATTTAACATCTGATGCAGAGACTCTCTTACTTTTTCCATTTCGGCAATTTCTTGATGAGCCGGGCCAAGTTGAGGATTCTAACAGATCAAAAAAAAAAACCAATGGCAGAATATTACAAGTGATATTGCTGTCCTGTGAGAAAAAACAAGACCTTTACAAATGTTTTTCATTCTTTCAAATATACGAGGGGTGTTCAATATATTTGTCCCAGGGGTACTCAACTTTGAGGTAAGCGCCATGTGCAACCAAAAAGACCCCGCTTATTTTGGCTTGCTCTCACCGAAAGACCCCCTATTTTATCAACTGTCACTCAATGACCCCTTATTTTTTAAACCTCCATGTCACAACAACATTTGTCAGTCAAAGACCCACCATTTTCTTAATCTGATGTAATTTTTCTAAACAATTTTTTTTGCAAAATTCGTTGAAGTAAAGGTAAAGAGGCAGCCTGTATTTCAGAGGTCAGAGTGCCCATCTCTCTTTCGAAGCGATTGGGCCAGACTCCACAATTTGTGATTTGCGGAGAGGGATCGCCACATCTCCTTCCCCGCGAGTCTGTTACCTTCCTAGCATTAAAGAAAGCTGGTACCCATTTGACACCTGGGTGGAACGGAGCACATTAAGGTAAGTATCTTGCTCAAGGACACTACACACGCCGCCCACCGGATTCGAACCCATGACTCTCAATGCCCGGTGATTAACAGTCAAGGACTTTTCCGCTAGGCCACACATGTCCCTGTTCTATATTACTGGCTGAAACTCAAAATGACAACTTTCTTTACTTTAAATATTTGATACTCACATGTAAAGAATTCCTTTCAAGATTGTGCCTTGATCCTTCCACTGGTTGTGTCCCAATATTTCTTGCAAAGTTACCTAACTTAGGAGGTGATGAAAAATCGGTTTTTCCTTCACGCTGAGAGGGTTGTACCGGATTAACATCGCCAATGTAGTTAGCAGGTTTATCCATTAAACCCTGATTTGAATCATGTGATCTCTGAGCATATGATCTGTACTGTTTAGCATCATGCATTTTCTGATCATGTGATATATAATCATATGACTTGCCATTAGCATCATATGATTTATAAGATCGACTTGCTGGTGTATAGGCAGCTGTAGTTGGAGCTGGGTATGACGACGAACTCCGATAGCTTTGCGTCGAGTTTGAAAACAATTCTCTCTTTGGATGATGCGACTGCCCTTGAGTACTATGCGTTGAATACTGGTGAGGTTTCTGTTCGTTATGGGTGATTCCATCGGCAGACACCATGAGATGTTTTGACTCCTCTGGATGGATGTCCATCTGGGTGAAGGGGGTATTTGGCATAGAACTGATTGTGACTGGGTTTGATGAGTGTTTCTGTATGGAAAGGTGATTAAGAGAAGTTTTACAACATTTTTAAGCAGTAGAAAATGCCAATAATAAAAAAATACATTGTTAAGTTTGAAATTTATACTATTTATAACATTAACTGAGATAATGTGAAAAAATCTGTCGGTAGGAACTTATCACCTAATGTCTTTAAAAAAGCCTGGCTAGATCTGGCTAGCCAGCCACATATTTTCAAGATTGCTGATTATAAAAGACCCTCTGTAGACAGGATGTTAAGTAAGGGGAGCACCATTAGATTTCCAGGGGGAGCAGGAAGTTGGGTTTGGGGTTGATTTTTTTCGCACCCCATTCGGAAGTGGTTTTTTTCTGGAAATCACTGGTTTTTTCCCCCTATTCTATGTTCAAGGGGGAATTTTTTTCTTCTGTCTGTTGAGGGGAATTTTTTTTTTCAAAAAACTGCTCCCCACCTGGAAATCTAATGGACGGTGCACCACTAACAAGCATGGAGTTTAGTAAATTGATTCACTCAGAGGAGGGTGGCCGTGGCAAATGTTACCGGCTCTTGTCGTACGGTATCGTAGCCGATCCCCGGGTTGCGTCATATCCTATACCGCCTCTGGAAAGCCGTTGGGATTCGTGGAAAAATACAACTTCCGGGATGATCACTAAAATTATTTTCGTAATCAGTAAAAAATATGATAACATCTATAAAAAGTAGGGTTCACGCGTGAACCCCAGCGGATTTAGAATAACATAATTATGTTGATTACTATAAGAACACTTTTTGTAATTTTTTGAGGAAAGGTAAAAATATGATCTTTGTAAATATTTTTTTCAATACGTGAGTCACGTGACCCGACCCAATAGAAATGGACGTAAATCGTATCCTAAATTTGCGTTTTAGAAATCCCTTGTCCATAAATCTAGTGGATGCTATTTATCGTGTCCTATGCCGCCTGGATTCACTTACAGCTGAATGTTGAAGACTTGGATCATCAAGATTATGTGTTGAAGACTGCGACGAAGGCTGAGGATGCAGAGGTGAGATTATATCTATGTCAGGTCCTCCTAGATTGTCTCTGTAGAAATATAGAACACAAGAAATAGAAACGTTTAGAGGGGATATGCGCATGGTGGCTGTGAGATGGAGGTGTGTAATGGATGAAATATAGACTACTTTAATAATTCAGTGATGTGGGACACATACGTGGCCTAGCCCATGTCCCAGGCATTGAATGTTATGGGTTCAAATTTGGTGGGTGATGTGTGACCAGGGTTGTCACTTCGCCGGGCAGTGGCCGGCGGGACCACCAGGTTCTCTTCATTTCCACCCGGCACTCAGGCTGATTTTGAGTCAAAATACCTGGTGACTCAAGACTCAAAAGTTACAAAATCAATAGAAAAATTAACAATTATTATCAAAATTTCTATTTCCTTACTATTTCACATAAATTTTACCCGGCACTAAAAAATGCCTGGTGACAACCCTGTGTGTGACGTGTACTTGTGCAAGATATTTACCCTCATGTGCTCCTCTCCACCCAGGTGTCAAAATAAACACCAGCATTTTTCAGTGCTGGGAAGGTAACAGACTTACAGTGAAGGCGATGTGGTAAATTGTTTAAAAACAAAGTGGAGTCTGGCCCAATCGCTTAGAACGAGAGATGGGCACTCCAACCTGTGTAGTTACAGGCCGCCTTCATTACTCTTTTAATATTGAAAAGAGAATTTAACTTATGTCTCACAACTTCGTATTGTAGTGTTGGAAGCTTGCGGCCAGCATCCACCAGCCTTCTGAGCCAAGTGATATTATTCTGTGGTCCCTTTTTACTTACATAATATAATTTGCATTGTAGGTGATGACTGCAGACTACTATGGTAGCTACCAAAGCTTAGCGATAATTTACCAACAGAACCAGTTGATGCTGGCAAGAGTTTACCCCCCCCCCCTGTGAAACAAGCATACCTACATATATTTGTAGTGATCATGGTTTTTGGGTGATGACTGCAGACAACTATGATAGCTACCAAAGCTTAGAGATAATTTACCAACAGAACCGGGTGATGCTTGCAAGAGTGCACCCCCCTACCCCCTCATCACCCCTGTGAAACAAGCATACCTACCTTTATTTGTAGTGATCATGGTTTTTGGGTGATGACTGCAAACTACTATGATAGCTACCAAAGCTTAGCCATAATTTACCGACAGAGCCGGGTGATGATTGCAAGAGTGGAACCCCCATCCCCCAGTCACCCCAGTGAAACAAGCATACCTACCTATATTTGTAGTGATCAGGGTTCTTGGGTGATGACTGCAGACTGCTATGATAGCTACCAAAGCTTAGCGATAATTTACCAATAGAGCCGGGTGATGCTTGCAAGAGAGCAGATGTAGCGGCGCTACTTTCAAGTGGTTCTATACCACTCATTGCATCTCCGTCCTTGCCAGATTCCATTGGAGATCTATTGTGAAAACAAAATACACAGAAATTAGGACACTCATCTACATATGTGATGACTCACATCGAAAAGGGGGACTTTGCGACGAGCTGCAAACTGAGATATCAGGCTTTGAAGTTGAGAAGTGGTAAAATTTTCGTCCGGGGTGAATTTGAGATTTTGTAATATTATGAATCTTCAAAGTTTTAAAAATCTTCCTACCAAGCCATTTTCTATAAAATTGCGAAAAAAGATGATTTTTAGACAATTTTCTAACACCGTGTCAATCTCGTTTTCGCAATTTTGTGATCGGAAGAAAAAACATCCATATTAATTAAAAATATACCTAATTTGCCAAATGTTTGTAACTGAATTAAAGATATGTATCTTGACAATGTCTGTGTCAAATTTGACATTTGAATTGCTAAGGAGATTTTGTGTATAGTTGAATAGTAATCAATAAAAATGATGCTTTCACAAACCCAAACTTTAATGCCTGTTTTCTCCAATTGCTATTTTTGAAAAGTAATCAACACGCTCTTACTAAAATAGCCATATCTTCGGAACGGATTGTTGTATCGAAATGTTCGAGGTACCAAATTACTTGTGAAACTCTTAAGCTTTCTCATGATGCCAAAACCTCAATTTTGATGCCGGAACCAAAGTCCCCCCTTTCGGTATGAGTCATCACATATATCTCTGAGATGATATTGTCATTTTTTTTCATTTAAATCAGTGAAACGCGTCACTGACAACCGCATACCCAATTTTCTTGTTGAAAACAATGTTATATGTGAGCTCTTTCGTCATCTTCTAACTTTGTACTAAATTATCTATGAATGAAGTCATGCTTCAAATGGCAAATTATTATATCAAATCTGGTCAATGGGACTTCGAGTTTTTGATAGCTACAGTATTGCTCCTCATCAAAGGGGCATCATCAGTCCGTGTGATATTACCCCAAATTACTAAGGTTTCTGTCGACGTGCCTTATGTCAACATTTATGTCGACATTAAGCATATCTCGACATGTTGACATGAAATCGCATTTGTCGACAAAACTGGGCAGGTAAAATTTCATAAAAAAATTACGTTTAATTTGTCACTTTATGATTGTTTATTAGCAGTTGAGCTTTAAAGCGTTGCATAAATCATTTACAACCCAAAAAAGCTATAAATATCAATTTTATATTATCCATAATTATTGTCGTACACGGAAAGAACTAGTAGGCTACATAACTATATTTAATAGTAAGTCCACGTCCAAAACGGGTCTTTAAAAGCTTATCAAAACAATTTTGTTTTTCCTGCAAAAAACAACTCTTTGATATCAACTTTATGTCCACATTATGTCGACGTTGACATGAAAAAGCAGTCTCGATAGAAACCTCAGAAATTACTGGCAGTGGTATTAGTACCACTGCCAGAAGGGAGCTCTGCAATGAAGCCTATTGCATAAGTGCACACACCCAATATTCCAAGAAATTGTAACTTTCATCAAATATGCACTGCAATACTCCACAAAGGGTAACCATGTAAACAAAGCAAAAAAAATTGTTTAATTTTTCTATTTTGTACAGCACGATTTTCATAAATTGAGTTCAAAAAGGTTCCTTTCATGAACATAGAAAAAAAAAAATCTGGTTTTTCAAGAAGTAGCATTAGTATTTCTTATTTCATGCACAAATTATCGTTATGTGACACTAATTGCTTAAATGGTACACCCAAATTTTTTTGACATAGCTTTTGAAAATTGGCATGCAAAAAAAATAACAACCGCACACACAACTCATATCGATAAGATTTTCAATTTCTCCAAAATAATTGGATTCATAGTAACATTTTTACGGATTTTTTTAACATTTCCACCAATTTTTTTTTCTGATCCTCAGCATGTTTAGTGGAAAATACCACTGACGGCCCCTTTTCTTTTTCCCCAACTGTCTCTTTTTCCCTGACTTTTCGCCTCTTCCCCCAACTTTTCTCATGACTGGGGGGCTGGGGGCGCCCCTCTTTTCACATGCCACTGCACTCAGTCTATATGCCTCACTGAATTCCATCAAGGGAACGCTATTTGTTTGATGTGAATCATGGCACGATACACATATGTACAATTTGGATGCGATGGAGATTGTACCATCGTGAAGGATGGTGGGTTAGATTTAGATTTCAATCTCCTATGGGTACGAATTGCACTAGTCTGAACTTTCAGACCCATACTCCATTTGTATTGGGTCTGAGTTCACAGCCATTATTTTGACTTCTGCGGAAAGCTGACAAAATTTTGAAATATGAAACTGCCAGAGGCACCTCTTGTACCAACAGATGTGATCACTATCCAATAGAACTCAGTTTGAACAAGAATAATTCATAATCAAAAGCTTTGATGAACCAAAAATCAACAAAATTTCGATTGCAGACTGCCAAATTCAACACAAGATGGTGTCAAAATAATGTAATCAATGCACACAATTTGTATCCAATCAAAATGGTCGCATGTCATAAGGTGGTCCTAAAATGGGTTCCATGGTAAATTTGGTCAAAAAAACTATTTTCACAATATGTTGTAGGTATTGTTGTCCTCTTTCGAGAAAATCAAGTTTTAAGTCCAACACCATTATAATTTTTGCATAATTAGCTAATTAGTAGTTAATTACCCCATAGACGGCAATGTAAACAGGGCTCAAAATAACCGATGGCAACACAGCAATTTGCCGTCAGTGCCCTATCAATTTGCCGTACCGCCTCACGAAATGTCCCCTTGCCGACAGCAATGAATGCCGTGCCCCAATTTTACACTGCCGTGGTGCCCTGTTATTGATTGAAAAACACGAAACAAACGAAAGCTGTCCGAATTTGCGATTGAGAAAAATGAACTTGTTTTTTTTATTATTGTCACTAGATGGCGATACTACTTACTATCACTCTTACACATGCGCAGTTCATAACAAGGTGGCGACTCACGGAGTCCCTCGATCTTTTCCCACCGGTACTATCCTGGTAGCATTGCATTGGAGCAACGTAAAACTGGGAACCTATATAAATGAAAGCGCTGTTTACTTACAGGTTTTTATTTGCGTAAAAAACATGAAATAGCCCGGGAAAAAAGGCAACATTTTATCTTGATTTTATCGCAATAATCTTTACTTTTCCTTCATTTTATAATATTTTTGGTTGCAACAATGAAAGTGAAACAAATGTGTTAAATGAACCGTGTAGGCCTACCGTAAGAGAAAATACACGATACAAAAGTAAGCTTAATTATGATTTCCTAAACTATATATGTCACACAGTCAGTTTTATTGCAGAACACTCAATCGCTGAATCTCTGATACACATTCCATAAATTTATGCAAAAATTGCCTTTGTACCCTTCATAGACAAATTCAAATTGCCTTGGTGCCCCTATACATTGCCTTAATGCCCTGTCAATTTAATGGCCACCTAAGGCAAAATTGGCTTGCCCCCCTGAAATCTTATTTTGAGCCCTGGAAATTAAACTTCAAACATGTTTTTTCAAAATCGACCTTTTCTACACAAACAAGTGGCAATTCACTATGGTACATGGTATCAAGTTAATTTTTTCAGGATATGTTCTTGACATGCTAGTAGTTACTTTGATACATTGAACTAAAATCAGTCTTATGTTGGTCTTAGTGTTAATTACCGTCAATTAATTAGAATATTTTCAATGTCGTAAAAATCAGAAATTATCATTTTAGCTGATATGATATCTGAAAATGGGCAAACAAGGTAACATTTATTCATTTGAATGATCAAAAACAATGCAATTGTATAACAAACAAGTTCAATATGATATTTTTGCACAAATTACTAGAAATTAATTTTCTTAATTAGCCTTAAGGATCCCTGCTATGCATACCGCTAAATGAATACTCTTTTTGATCAAAATAGCGTATCCAACGTTTTTTGGTTTGAGATTTTTTTCTTGATGAAGAAAAATATTTAAGACCATTGAATGAGACCTATTTGTTTCTGATGCTGTAAAACAAATTATTTATAAAATCATGTTTTACCCGCTCATTAATTTAAAACAAAGAGAGCATAATCTCATTATGCCCAAGCTGATCCAAGCAATACAGTTCATCGTCCAATTCATTAAAGTCAACACCAATGCTAAGGACAGTATCTTTGTGAATAAATGCTGCCTTTCTTTGATTCTTTAAGTAATTTAAAGTAAAATCCAATAATAATTGCACAGAATCAATTTTAATTTTTTTCAATTGCTTAAACTAATTTAAGCACTAGAGAAATCAAGATTTTGTATGTTTTGCAATGCGGTGCATTCGCTTGCTACAGGACAGACTGTGAAGATGAATCCATTGCAAATATTTCCTTTTAAATTCATTTATTCCCCTTTAGCCTATATATGCAGCATCCCAGATTGTTAACCTTAGAAAATGAAGTAAATTAATTTATTTCTAAAGTGAAATGGATGTAAAATTAAATCTGACTTTCTCAATTCAATGTATCGCATTGCTTTTTGGCACTCAAGGCTCTTTCAAGTTCAAATCATTGTTGATTCTACAGTATAGAACCTACTCAAACTACACTTTCACAAAATAATTCTGAAAGTGTTAGCATTAAAATGAGCCATAATTAAGCTTATAAGGACAAAGGGTTGCAAGGATACAACGAATTCTAGAAATATTTAACTCGTAAAATCAGTATTTCCTTCTGTAATTTAAAATGTAACGTTACTAACCAATGGAATTGCCCATGAGTTGTTCAAAATGAGACTTAAAAAATTTGCAAAATTAACCAGCCCAATAAGTCCATCTGTGATGGCTCACCCCGAAAGATGATATCAATTTTGATTTTTTCATTTCATCTGTTGCAGCATTTTTTAAAGCAATACTACAAGTATAAGATTTTGATAAAAAATGGTTTATAGTAAAAACAGCATAAAATGGAGGAATGTGACTATCTAAAAGCATTTTCAAGTGTATTTTGTGAAAAAAAATGTTTTGCCACCAAAAAATTGATAAAAAGCATATGCATGGTTTCCTATACTAATTTGCTCGAGAAACACAAGCAGGCAAACTGTGTAGTACAGCC
>JXSR01S017338.1:13868-27033 GCA_000969725.1 Ophiothrix spiculata
GTGAGTCATCACAAATGGTGACCACAATATCTCATTCTGAGCTCATTCATAATTTCAATTTTAGTCACAGGGTAAGCAACCCACCCTTTTCATTTCACTCCACCCTTTACCTTTATACTGAACATTCTCTGAACCCCATCCTTTTGACAATTTTTGATTTTTGTAGACCCTCCCTATCTAAATAGTGTGGTGCATACAGTGACGACTTAACATCGAGGTGAGAAAATTTAGAGCTGCTTACCAATAAATCCCTTTTTCTTCGGCTCTTCAAAAAAGTGCAACGTTAGTCTCCTGTTTCTAATAGACTTCTTGCCGGGTTTCCTTAATATTGATCTCGGTGTCCGATACGGCGAAACAGATGATGACATGCCTGGTAAATAGGACAACGGTGTTTGACCTGTAATATATTATACAAATAATGAATGAACAATACTCGTCACTTTACGGCTTCTTTGCCGCATTACCCCCACCAGTATCTGATCCCCAGAGTAGCTATACTCACCATTTTCCGCCTTGGTTGCATCCCCTACACCATTATCTGACATCTCAACCCAATCTCAACCCCCCCCTCTTCCTCCGAGTATTAGGCCCCCCCCCCAAAAAAAAAAAACCTTCTGTCTCAGTGGCCCACGCGAGCATTGCTTTCAAGAGCCGTGTCAATCCTTTGTTTTCAGAAATGGTGTTTGTTCTGTAACTCAGCAAAGGATAAATAAATCCAAATAAAAGTATATATTTCTAGAAGCGAATTTGCAAAATAACCATGATGGTGAGTTCATTTTTGGACCAAAATGTGTTATTTTGGATCTTGGGTCCAAAAATCATGGGGTATTTTGGACCAAAATTTTACAGGAAAGCTAGCTAAATTTTGCTTTGGTGAAATTTCGAACTATTTTACTTTTTAGAAAGCAATACCTAGGAATGCATTTCTCAAATTTTTGATTTCTTTCTTTGTTTTTGAAATATTGCCAAAAATAGGTCAAAAAGTGTCATGTTTTGGTGGCGATGGTGGGATTTTTTACATTTTTGAACCAATTTTGACAATATCTTCTAAAGCAAGGAACAGCGCTTGACTGGCTCGATAGCCGCATTCTCAGCCAAATTACCATTATTTTGCCGAAGTACGCTCATCGCTTTCCTTTGCTGCATTACAGCCACTGTGCACAACCTGACGTCTCAATCTTTATCTCACCCCCAATGAGTAGAAGCTGACTCAACTTTTGGCTTTCTTCGATGCAACACTTCCACCATTATCAAATGTCTCATCTAACCACCGAGTTGTGATACTCACTGCTTTATCTGACGTCTCATCCCCATCTGACACCCCCCCCTCCGAGTTGTAATACGCACTGCTTTATCTGACATCTCATCCCCATCTCACACCCCCTCCGAGTTGTAATAATACTCACCACTTTTATCTGAGGTCTCATCCCCATCCCACCCCCAGAAGCAATACTCACCAATTTCAGCTTCTTCACTGCATCACCTCGACCATTATCTGATGTCTCATCCAGTGTCTAACCCCCACCCCAAGTAGCAATTTTCACTGCATTCTACCCTTATCTGACTCACCCCCTCCACAAATCTTCTTCGCTGCATCACCTCCACCATTGTCTGACATTTCACCCAACCACCCCCTGAGTAACAATAAATACTCCCCATTACCCCCCCCCTACTCCCTTGAGTACCAATACTCACCACTTTCCACCTTCTTCGCTGCATCACCTCCACCATTGTCTGACGTCTCATCCTCCATCTCATCACCATCGTCATCCTCCATTTCCTCTTCTGATTCATCAGCACCTTCCAATATATCTCCTCCTGCCATGCCATCTTCATACGCCATGCCATCTTCATCCGCAGAACTGTTTTTATCTTCACTTGACTTTGATCTACTCCTTGACCTTGAATGTCTCCTTGAAACGTCCACATTACCAACTGATCTTTCATCAATGACATCCTCCTCTTCAAAATTATTTTTGGATTTCATTTTGGAACCTTTGATTCTCTTGCTGTTGTTTTGTAATCTTTCATCTTCTAGCTCCTCTTCCGTATTATTGTCAGTATTTTTTGATCGTCCCTTTGATTTGTTTTCATTCTTCTTTTTGCTACTATTCTGCAATCTTTCATCTGCTACTTCTTCTTCCGTCTCATTGTCGTTACTTTTTGATCGTCCCTTTGCCTTACTTACATTTGTCCTTTTATTCTGCAATCTTTCGTCTGCTAACTCTTCTTCTGTCTCATTGTCGGTACTTTTTGATCGTCCCTTTGATTTGCTTTCATTCTTCCTTTTGCTACTATTCTGCAATCTTTCATCTGCTAGCTCCTCTTCCGTCTCATTGTTGGTACTTTTTGATCGTCCCTTTGCCTTACTTGCATTCTTCCTTTTGCTACTATTCTGCAATCTTTCATCTGCTAGCTCCTCTACCGTCTCATTATCAGTACTTTTTGATCGTCCCTTTGATTTACTTTCATTCTTCCTTTTACTACTATTCTGCAATCTTTCATCTGCTAGCTCCTCTTCCGTCTCATTGTCGGTACTTTTTGATCGTCCCTTTGACTTACTTTTTGATCGTCCTTTTGCCTTCTTGCTTTGATCCCTTGACCGTTCCCTTGACTTATTACGTTCCTGGTTACTATCGCTTGATCGATCCCTTGATTGATTCCGTTCCTGGTTACTATCGCTTGATCGATCCCTTGATTGATTCCGTTCCTGGTTACTATCGCTTGATCGATCCCTTGATTGATTCCGTTCCTTGCTACTTCCACTTGACCGTTCACTCGAACTATTCCTTTCCTTACTACTGTGATCCCTCGATTTACTTTGTTTTGTACTTCTTTCAGTTTCTTTGCTGCTATCCCTTGACAGGTTTCTTGACTTGTTCCGTTCCTTGCTACTATCGCTTGACGGATCCCTTGACTTCCTAAGTTTTCTACTTCTCCGTGTTCCTTTACTTTGCTCTGTTTCCTTGCTATCACCACTTGACCAATCCTTGGACTTTCTTCGGTCCTTGCTACTATCGCTTACCTGATCCCTGGACTTATTCCGTTCCTTACTACTATCGCTTGAGCGATCCCTGGACTTATTCCATTCCTTACTACTATCACTTGAGCGATCCCTGGACTTATTCCGTTCCTTACTACTATCGCTTGAGCGATCCCTGGACTTATTCCGTTCCTTACTATTATCGCTTGAGCGATCCCTGGACTTATTCCGTTCCTTACTATCGCTTGAGCGATCCCTGGACTTATTCCGTTCCTTACTGCTATCGCTTGACCGATCCCTGGACATCTTTTCCTGCCTTCTATTCCTCTTTTCCTGACCCATTTCTTCTGTTTGCTCACTACTTTTGCTGAATCGTTTCCTTTCTCTACCTCTCCTCGTTTTCCTTTCACTGTACTCGATCTCTCCATCCTCCTCGCCAGACTGATTCTTCGCTTTTCTAATTTTCCTCTTTGAAGGTCCATTTGATGTTTCTTCTTCTTCGCTCTGTCTCTCCCGACTCGTGGATATCCTTTTACCTCTGATCTGCTTCTCCTCTTCCACATATCCACTAGCGTACCCCGACAAATCACTCTGCTCATCATTGACGTTAGCTTCCATATCTTTCGCTTTCTTCTCTTTCCCTCTGCCAGTTTTAGCACTTTTTGCAGCTTTAGATTTCTTCCCCTTATTTTGTTTTTCCTCATGTTGTAAATCTTTAAACACATATTTATCAATATTTATTGGAGATAATTCTGATGGAGACTTTTCCCAACTTAATCTCTTAGCAGTCAAGGGTTGCATAACAATTGAATTGGAAATATCATGTCTATCATCAAGTTCAACATTCGCATGTTCATCAACAATTTCATTGTCATTATCTTGCGATTGAGTATCCACCGTTGCTTTTGATCCTTTACGCTTTCCCTTGCCTTTCGACTTTCCTCGCTTATTCCTATTCCCAACATCAATATCCGAAGACTTCTGAACTTTTGTTGGGCTTGCATCACTGTTAACCTTTGACCTTCTCTTAGTCCCTCTACCCTGTGACAGCACTGCTGACTTTTTTTTGTCGTCACTTTCTTGTAAAGATGTAGACGGTGATGATACGCTGCTTTCTTCTACTAGCTTCACCAACTCAAAAGCCTTTGAAGATGGATTCTTCTTAGCAGGACTTTCATATTGGGGGTCATCTTCAGGGTCATTCATCACAGACTCTTGACTTTCACCATCTGACTGAGTTTTTTCATCATTACTTTGTGCTTTTCCTCTTCTGCTCTTTCGTGACCTTTCACCCTTCTTTCGTGACCTTTGACCCTTCGTTTTCTTATCACCCTGTATACCCTCTGTCACAGCATTGTCTTCTTCACTGTTCTGCCTCTTACCCTTCCTAGTTTTCTTAACACCCTTTCCTAAATCCCCCTCCTCCTCATTTTGGTCGGCGGGTAATTCCGATTTCCTCTTAGTTGACCCTCTTTTCGCTCCTTTTTTATGAACCATGGCTGCCGGCGATGGCTCATCTATAATCTCAAATTCCTCGCTCTCCTCATTGTTCTCTTCGTCATCAGAACTGCTATGAGCTGTGTTTGCTTTGCACAAGGACAGAAATGTTTTGGGAGAATCGGTGATAGATTCTTGAAACACCATACTAGCCTTCCTCGTTTTGTTGTCCTTATGACTTTTGGTTTCCTTACGACTCTTGACTTCCCCTTTACGACCACCCTCTGCTTTATCCATTCCTCTCTGTTCTTTCGCCACCTTGGGACTCTCATCATGTGACCCATCATGTGACCCATCACCTTCCTCACTGTTAGCTGTAGATTTTCTGTGATCATACTTAGTTAAGGCATTGGGTGTAGTATTCTTGTCTTTTACTGAGGTAGATTCTCTGGGTGATTTTGTTTTTTTCTTTACAGTGCTGTGCTTTTCTTCTTCAGAGGATGATGAGCTGAAATTGTAAAAACATTGAAAAAATTACATGTACGAGGGGTATCAAAAAGTTTTAAAGATCACCAAGAAGAAATACAGCCAGGAACATAATTTTATTATGTGACCCTTAAGTCATCTTTACATAGCCACTGTGCAAACACATTTCTCCAACTTAAAACTGACTGTCCACACACTGACTTTGTAAAGGTCCTCTTTTAGCCCAAAACACCCACATTGTATTTCGCTAAAATCAACATTTTCAGGTCAGTCATGCTTTATTTTGTCGTTATGACATCATATTTTGACAAATTTCCATAAATTTGGTATCAATTGAAAGAGGATTCTCTACCCTATACTATGGTATCAAATATCTTAACTTTGGATGTGTCATCATAGAATTACCGGGCTGTAAAGCTTTAAATGCAGGGATTTAATTTGCTACATATCCTGTATGGAAAGTATAAATGCCATTGATTTCACTTTTGCACCATAATATACACAAGAACAAGTGACCATCCTGACAAAATTTCATTGATAAAGGTCCTTCCCTTCTTGGTGATCTTACCCCCTCGTATTTGAACATTGCAACACATGTTATGATGTCATTGAGACTCAATATTTGAAAGTTGAAACCAGGGAAATGCACTGGACAAGGCCACAACTTTGTGCGGCCAGCCGCAACCTCGCCACAGCCTTGTTTTCCAAGATGGTGACCGCAGGTTTGATTATACACCTCTTTAATAATAATTTTGACACATGTAATGAATATTTTACAATAATTTTGAGCTGAAAAACCAAGCCTTCAGTCCTAGAGTTTGTCAATCATGTTAGCATGGATTTTGTGAATATATGGCATAATATTGAAGGGGAAACGGCACTTGCGGCAATGCCTACGGTTTTCTAGTATTTTTAAGGGGCATTGCAGCAGCCTTATAGACCATATCGATAATTGACATACTCCCGCCGTTGATGGGGTAAATCCACAGAACCGGACGGGGAACGGAACTCAAAGCGAGAGCAAGTAGTGTATTTATCATACTTGGCCTCGTTCTGAGTTACGATTCCCCGTCCGGTTCTGTGGATTTACCCCATCAACGGCGGGAGCAGGTCAATTATCGCTATGGTCTATTGCAGTGCTATAACTCTCAATTAGGCCAAGTAAAAAATAAAACATGGTCCTCGTCCCAGTAAGGCTGTGTTCACACATAACAGTCATGACTAATAGTGAGTGGCTCTAGAGCAAAACAACTTAGCAGTTGCGTTCACACTGTGACACGACTTCCGCATTAAAACAGACATGAGAGTACACTTTAATGAAAAAAGCTGAAAAATTTGGAATTTCATGTAATATTGCTAAAAACAACTCAAAACAGGCTGAAAATAAAGAAAATTTAGGAATTTCTAGCATCAAAAACTCTGAAATCAGCTAATTTGTAACATTAAGAACTCTGAAATCATAGAAAAAGCTGAAAAATCTCATGCCTGCTAAAACTAGTGGAGCGTCACTTTTAGTCACGAGCGAGACACTTTCTATAATTGCGTTCACACTGGGAATTTGCTCGTGAGTCGTGAGCGGCTCATGAGCAAGAATAAAGTCGTGATTAAATTCTTATGTGTGAACCTTAAATAGGCTGCAGATTTCGGTATCTTTGCTCCTTAGGTAAATTTTTTTCGGGGGTGGAGGTGAGGGTGGGAACGAAGGTACTTAAATTAATTACATTTCTAAAAATAACAGTGAGTCAATATCCCAACACATCAGTGAATCAAAGTAAGGCCTAAAAAAATAATTGTTTGATTGGCGTAACCCAACCGACCCTATTTTTACCACCGACCCTAAATATTTTTATTTTTTTGAGCATGGTAAAAAACCTCTAAATCCCAAATTTCAGGGGGAATTGATTCACGGGGGCCCTGAGATATAGCTTGTAGGACATTCAAAATGGCAAATAAAAGATGTGTTACAGAAAAAGTGAAGGTGTTTTTGTATATGTGTCGTATATTTTAGTGTTCTTGTATGCAAAACATAGACTTTTATATTAAAAAAAAGACCTACCCCCTACCCTATTTTTTTTCTATGTTACGCCAATCAAACACTTTTTTAGGCCTAATTTTGAAAGTTTTTAACATGTCTCACCTTATTGATGTTGTTCTATGCAATCTTAATCAGCTTGTTTTTTTAATTTGTGACAACAATGTTTTTCTAAATTGACTAATTTTACTTCTCATAATAATCAAGTTTTGCCTATTATACCAGCATATTAATATTGAAATTTGTGACATCACATTGTCATGAATTTTGTTGTTTTCATTGCAAGTATGCAAGTACACTGTATCAATATGTGGAATTTAGGATGTGAATCTTACAAGCTAACGGGCAGGACTAAGAAAGCCAAGACACAATAACAACAAATTCACCGAGATTAAACAATTGGGCAGAGCACACTGTGTGACCATTTGTTATGATGACATAAATCGGCGATCGCATCACATACTATTCTATTTGATATTTTTAACGTTTCTGAGAAAATGTGAGTGTAGGAATATTTTATGGAGTTACAGACATTAACAATGCCTAGAGAAATTGAGTAATATAACATTGATTCTGGCCTATTATTTTGTTGATTTAGCAAATTTAGCGTTTCACGTAAAGATCTATTTGCCAAAATCACATACTTAAGTACAGCGTAAACAACGCATCACTTAGATTTAGTGCGCTATTTGAACTTCGCGAGGAAATTTTTTTCTCATACAGATCTATATATAGCAAATGGAACATTTTGACGTATTCAGTTACTGTACTAAGAGATCACTAAATGTAAACAAGGCGTTTTCACATAGACATCTTTTAGTTCAAAACTATATCAAATAGGGTTAAAACCAGTATTTTTATTTGAAATTAAACATAATAATATCTTTGACGTCTTTTCTTTTTATAAATATATATATCAAAAGAAAACTTAAGTGCAAAGGCTATTTTATGACACAAAGTCTACGTAAGAATTTTCAAATGCGATTTTCTCGAAATGCGTCTTTGGTCATATAGAGTATGTGATATGTGACCGACGAAATATTATACATCACAAGCCCCAAGTTGTTGAAATTATAGGCAAAATAAAATTAAAAGGAGTATTTTTATTTGAAATTAAACATAATAAAATCTTTGACGTCTTTTCTTTTCATAAATATTCATATCAAAAGAAAACTTAAGTGCAAAGGCTATTTTATGACACACAGTCTACGTTACAATAAAATTTTCTAATGTGATTTTCTCGAAATGTGTCTTTGGTCATATGGAAGAGTATGTGATGTGGCCAACGAAATATTGTACATCACAAGCCCCAAGTTGTTGAAATTAGACATACCTTTTTTTGACTGGCGTAGCAATATCTGTCTGCATTTCTGTGACGGTTTCATCCAGCTCCTCCGCATCTGCTGTCTCCTCTTCCTCCTCTTGTTCTTCCGTTTCTGCATCTTGATCTTCGTTCATCTTCCTGACAGACTTTCGAGGTGATCGGCGGGTCTGTTTCCCTTCTTTCTTTTTAACTGTCTGTTCCATTACAGAAAAGCTTAACCTACAATCAAAAAGAGACATCAGTCGTGAATATATATAAGCCTCCATGGTATAAGCAGAGATTTTGTATTTTACCCAGGAGGGATGGAGCTCTCTCAATGAAGTTTTGTCAGAATAGTAACTCGTCTTTATGTACATTATGGTGCAGAAATGGTCTCTTAAGTAGTTTCACTTTCTTTACATCTGTAACCAAGATATCGGGTGTCAATGCATTCACGACCTAACTGAATGTCCCAGAACAAATAGCCTTCGAACGCAACTCCTCGAGCATATGAAACCGGATAAACATACCGCCGACAAGTATAATCTCGCAATCAACATTCTTACTACGCAGACCTATCGACAATATCAGGAACTAAAATACTACACGCCCCACAGACCCCAACAGTAAATCCAGATAATTAATCATTAAAAATAAAATCCAGGGGTCAAGCTTTTTAACAGTGACCCGGCTCCAGTTGGAGCAAACCCAAATCCATCTATCCACACAGATGGTGATTGATGTAATCTACCTACTAACTTAATCACATAAGCTGCATGGAGGAAATTGGGACATGAGGCATCATTAAGTCACTGCATTTGAAGGGTTACAGGGCCCAGAAAATCTTTTTTGACACAATCAAAGTTTAATTGCTTGATACCATAGTAAAGGAGAGGGGTTTTCTCTATCCATTCATTTGATACAAAAATTATGGAAATCCATTCATCTATGACATCACAATGACGTAATAACACTTGGCCGACCAGAAAATGTTGATTTTCATTGAAAAATAAAACCAGAATTTTTAAATAGTGAGGACACCTACGATAACGGTCTGTTGACAGTCAGTTAAAAGTGGGAAAAATGTGTTCTTTGCACATTGATTATGCAAAGATGCTTGAAGTATCTCGGAATAAAATTAGGTTCCTGGCTCTATATCTTCTGGGTAAAATTTAAAACTTTTTAATACCCCCTCGTATATTTGATGTCTGCCAAAGTGCTTCATTTCAATGACCTCTAGATTTGTTATACATGTTCATGAGAGAAATATCACTGAGAGATAGATGTAGATATGATACTTTGGACTCTTTCTTTGGTTGTTTCATCAAGATTTAAGTGTTCAAAACAGGCTCAAAATACCAAAAATCTTTAGTCACTTCACACAAGAATGGTTCCTGCACCTTCCGCACAATTAAATTCCATGACTTTCCGTGACCAAATTATGACAAAATCCATGACCTTTTTCAGACCACAGTGTTGTGTATCACAGGTTATTCTGGCTATCCCGTATCATAATTTTTACCCAGACCATAGATTTAAAGGGAGATACCAGACATGTCCGCCATTTTTATCCGGCATGGAGACAAAATTGGGGGTATTCGGGTTTGACCGACAGCTTGCCGATGAGGCATCGCACCGTGTCATAATGCGAAAATATTGAAACACGCACACACGCTTTGCGTGCAGGTTGGCGTATCATTCGCGTAAATTATTATTTGCGCAGGTTGTCTGTACGCGTAACCAAGTCTCGGCTGTCGGAGTTGATTTTCCCGGGAACCGAGTGGACCCGAATACCCCCAATTTGAGCTCCATGGCTGACGGCGCCATTACACGGGCTGGTATACAAAGCCTGGTATCTCCCCTTTAAATCTATGACCCAGACAGCAACTCGTCATGTGAGTGCAAGAAAGTAACATCTGCAATAGCTGCCATATGTCATAAATTTGGATTGCACAAATCTTGGGTCAGTGGTTCTTGAAATGGTTCTTCAGGTGACACTGTCACCTGAAGAACTATTTCAAGAACCACTGACATAAGACAATGAAATTTTGAGGGATTTTTCAGATTCTTATCACAAGGCATAATGTAAACTTAGGGCAGCCATTGCAGTTACTTTCTTGCACTCACTTGACGAACTGTCATTCTGTTTAGTTTTTTGTCTTCACCCAAAAATACAATTCCATGATCTTTCCAAGACTATTTTGGCCATTTTCATCAAATTTCAAGAGTTTTCCAGGCCTGGAATTTGAAAATTAAATTCCATGACTTTCCATGTTTTCCATGACCCGCAGGAACCCTGCACAAGGAACTTATATAAGGGAATCTGTACTCGCCGCAATTTTGATTTGACCGTTGTGTAAATCTGTAAATTCTATGGCCTACTTTGATCAGAGCAACAACGCAGACACAAATTGCGCATGAAACAAAATACACATGCTGTATATGCTGTATCTGCCTGGATATCGGCCCAAACTCCGAATACATCCGGAGGTACACTAGCTCTGCTCCATGAGTGACACAAGATGGCGGCAAGTCCGAATTCCCCTATAAAATTTCCTTGACCTCAACCCAGAGGATGATTTAAGATCATTTTATTGCAAGACAATATTTAAACATGCTCCCGGAGCATGTATTAGATACTGCTCCTGGAGCAGCTGCTCCAGGAGCATAATTTCGGGCCAAAATCTCACAAAAGCGACCTAAACATACTTGTCAGATCTTAAATGCTGCATGGCTATTGATGAGTCTGTAATGTTCCATGGCTATCTCATTCAATAGCTCCTACTGAATTGCTATAATAAATTAAGATGGCGGCAAGTCCAGATTCCCCTAAAAATTTTCCTTGACTACAACCCATTCGGTAATGACAAAATGTTGGGACAACTGATTCCTCTTTTAAATTTTTTCCATGCGTGATGGCTATCTCATTCAATGGCTCCTACTGAATTTAGGAAGCGGAAGCTCCCCCCCCCCCCAAAAAAAAAAAAAAGTCTGCCCCCACTTGCCTCGCCCCCTAAACGAAGTCAAGAAAAAAAAATGTAGTACAATGTTAATGTTAGCCTTCATAATTTGGCTCTTTCATGGGTTTATTTTTCCAGCGTTTTCAAAAAATTTGAGCTAGAAATGGTGCAAATTTTGGCAATTTTAAAAAGAAAAACTCACAAACTTTGCCCCCGAATAGCATAAATTTTTCATGAAAATGCTACAATATGCTACATTGAAAATTTTTGGTTGTAGCTTTTTGTGTCTTCCAAGACCTCTATTTTATTTGTCCCCCTGCAAAATTGTCTTCCCCCTACTGCCTCCTCAAATGAAAATTTCTGATTACGCCGATGGATTTAGGCATTTTAATTGGAGTACCGACTCCTATTTAAAGATACTGAATCCATACCTCTTTTTGGTTCTGAAAGAGCGTAAGGCGGTATTTGGCTCCTTTTGAGTCTGCACACATATTATGCTCCCGGTGATGTCCGCCTCATTCAGCGATTCCTGTTGAATCGGTGTCGTGGGTTTAGAACCGTCACCTGCTCCCATGCCATCCTGATTCACCTTGCTTAATGTGCCATTTTGATCCACCTGGCTTTCTGTGCCATTCTCATCTTTTGTACTATCCTGATCCAATTCATCTCCCGAGGTATTTTGGTCCGTTTTCTCTTCCGTGCCATCCTGGTTATCTTGATTTTCTGCGTCATCTTGGTCTACCGTGCCTTCTATATAAATTAAAAGAAAATGAGAATGTGACTGTGTATAACAAATCAGGTGTCAAAATGTAAAGGTTTTGAGATTTTCACTGTAAAACTTAAAAAGAGTAAGTATAGGTTATACGCAAAATGTCTATGGCCATGTGTTATGAACTGGGTGCACTGATATTAAGGAGCTGTGACACTTGCGCATGATCTTTCATGTTCTTGTAAAAATTTTGAACACATGATATCATACATAGGCAAAATACCCATCAAATTGAAGGTATTGATGAGTACTTTAAAATGGTATCAACAGTTTACATATATGCCATTTGCTCTTCAGGTAAAAAGTACCACTGAGGAGCCATGGCTCCCACGTGGTGGTTTTCATGCGTCAAATTTGTAAAATGATTCTGCTGCTGTAAACCACAATGAAATCATTAATTTAGGGGAAATTGACTAGTATGTGGTCATTTGCAAGTGAATTGATAAATAAAATTTAATTACATTATGTGCAATGTGTAATAAGGCATACTTTAGGTTTTAGAATGAAATTTCACTTTTTCCCCTATTCACACCCTAAATTGGGATTTTATCGATACCCTTTTCACACTAGGGTTTGAAAAAGTACCCAATTTCTTAAAAATTGCCTCAAAATTGCTGTTTTTGATATCCTAAATGGTGTCACCTGATTCACCCTTTAGTCCTCAAAAACAACCCTAATTCACCTTTTTCTTGGTCACGCTATGCCTGCAACATTATATTTGAGTGCCCCCCCCGGGCAATTTACCTTTTGATTCCACTATGTGGTCTTCAGCACCATCTGTTTCCGTCATATCCTGGTCCCCTTCCACGTCTGTGCCATCCTTTCTTTCTTCTGTGCCATCTTGACTCATATTTGTGCCATCTTGACTCATATTTGTGCCATCTTGACTTCCTTCTGTGCCATTTTGACTCCCATCCATGCCATCCTTACTTGCTTCTATGTCAGTTTGACTCCCATCTGTGCCATCCTGACTCTCATCCGTGCCATCCTGACCGACTTCTTCCGTGCTTTCTTGGTCCTTATTTACATCGTCATCACTCGTGTTGTCATGGTTTCTTTCTGCGATACTATTATCTTCATCTCCAGTGCTACTATTGGCTGATGGTTTGTCAGGTTGCGAGTCACTTTCGGTATCTTTGTCCGTTTTATCGTTTTCAGTTGATTCTTCTTCAATATTCTTATTCTCATGATTTTC